>JAFMOC010000051.1:410000-570000 GCA_019802505.1 Corydoras sp. C115 | reverse complement strand
TAAAACAACTACTCAACTCACATCTCTGCCCTTAACACTCACAGACCCGCATCACCAAATGTACCTGCTACATCACCTATAGAGAGGAATATTCAACCAACATTTGTTTATTTCAAAACCTTCTTGAACTTATAGAAACCTGAAATGACATGAAGGAAATGTTCTTAATGCTCCACTATGAAAATAAGGTCAATTTAAAATAAAGCGTGCGTAAAGAACCTGCAAAACAACAATTAAATGAACCAGGATTGAAAAATGGAAGGACTGAAATGAAATAGTAAGCAATCTTACCATGAGGATGTGAACGAGGCTGCCTGTAAAGGAGCTCCACACTTTCAGTGTCAAGTTGTTGGCTGCTGTGATGACCAAATTGTCATGGCGATTCCAGGCCACCATGGTGACCTTCAGTTTGGTCACTTTGTCCTCCAGAGGCGGTGGGTTGTACTTTCTAAATATATTATATGCAACAGGAACAAATGAACATTGAGTATTTATGAATATTACTGATATAAATTAACAAAACATGACATATAAAATGATAATTCATTCATTCATTCATTATCTCCCGCTTTATCCTCTATTAGGGTCGCGGAGGGGTTCCCCATGCCCATCCAGGGGAGAACGTCTCGGGCGCTGGGCAGATAGACCCAGGACAGGGTGCCAATCCATCGCTGGGTACACACTCACTCACACATACACACTCTATATGGGGCAATTTAGAGAACTCAATTAACTTGATCCATGTTTTTGGACTGTGGGAGGAAACCGGAGAACCCGGAGGAAACCCACGCGGACACGGAGAACATGGAAACTCCACCCAGATGGGGATTCGAACCGGGAATCCCTAGCGCTGAGAGGCGAACGTGCTAACCACTAAGCCACCGTGCCGCCTAAAATGATAATGTTTTATTTAATTTTTTTTATTTGATATAAAAAGTTTAAAATGCACATCTAACCGCTCTGTTATGTCATACTAGAACAGAAAAGGGCCTTTCCTAAATTTTTCTCACAGTTCAAAGCATGCGATTGTCCAAAATGCAACAACAGTTTCTTATAAATTGAAACTTTCAAGATTATCATTACATGCTGGACTTTTCATACTTTAACATCGTCCTACTTGTTTTTTTAAAAAGCCATCGTCAAATGGACATCAAATCTTTAAGTAGTGTGAGTGTGTGTGTTCCTACCCTGGAAGTTTGGTGGCCATGTCCAGGAGGATACTCCTCCAGTCCTGCTGCTGAAGCTGCCATATTCGTGCGGTACCATCTCTGCTACCGCTCACAAACCTGCACACACACACACACACACACACACACACCATGCAATAGAACACCTTATAAACTTGTCCACAATTCTGCAAAAATCATTAACCATCAGCAATATGTCAGCATCAGAAAATGTGCAATTGTTAACTGCTTATCCCATTTCATGAGTTTTGCGGCTCAGACACTACAGACTTGTTTTTGGCTGGTCCAGGACGTCTAACAAACGAATGATTGGCATGCACCAGCTCCATCTGCAGTCTGAATGCACGACAGGGAGAATATAACTGCCTTCTAAGGCTTGGCCAATCAAAATATGTGCAGAACTCGAGATTTATTTCAGTGAATTCATAAAAAAAGCTAATTAAACAATAGTTACAGTGAACTATTTTAATAAAAGAGGCTGAAAATAATAATAAAATATTGGTAATCACACATCCATAACATAAAATGACTCCACTGTGATGAGTAAACATTTGTTGTTGTCCACAAGGTCCAGAGTAATGCACTGAGATCATAAAATAGTATCTGGCACAAATTCTTTGTGAATGGAGTCCAAATTCTGATGAAACAATGATAATTCAGTATAAACCTTCATCCCACCATGAGTAAAATATCACGTTTTAAATACTGCCAATAGTCAGTCATTTGGCAGAAATGGGACAGACACTATAGGGACAAAAGTATTGGGACACCAACAAGGATATTAAACTCTTGTGTTTGTTGGAATATTTGAGCGTTCATTAAGAAAAGCATTTTGAAAGTCTAATTACATTACATTACATTAGGGTATTTAGCAGATGCTTTCACCCAAAGTGACCACACATCCCAACTTGGCGTTTGGGGTCAGAACACAGGGTTGGCCACAATACAGAACCCCTGGAGCAATGAGGGATGTGGGCCTTGCTCAAGGACACACTCTAAATTCAGTGGACCTGAGACCCACAACCCACAACTACTAAGCTACCCCCTCCCTTTATCTCCATTATATTCACTTAGGGTAAACCCCTGCTCTTGTCTGGTTACTGCTTATCGTGTTCATATTAGCCACTACTTTTTCTTTCTACTCATTTTGTGCTTTTTTTGTGTTTCAAGTCATTAATTAAAATGGAGGAGCTCGATCAGAGTTTAATCAGAGTTTGCCTCGTTTGATTATCACCATCACACCCCTCCTGGTGTGACATCGATCTGGTTGAGATCAGGGCTCTGCCCAGTCCAGCTCCTCCACAGCAAACTCACCCAACATGGCCTCTATGTTACTTCATCATTTCTTATTCAGCACCATAAACATCTGATTTGTGGAATTTTCCACTACAGGAATGTAGAGAACATGCGATCACAATTGTTTATGCGCTAAGAATTCACAAATATTTATCCTGTTCTTTTTGTTTAAGCATCATCTTTTCTTTGCATAGAGAGCATCCCTATTTATTGTAACCCCAGGGAACAGTTTTATACCTCAACATGTCACCTCCCCAGACTTCCCCTTATTAAAATACTATGACAAAGAGGAGGAAATACAGAGACCACCCTTAGAGAAAAAGCATCCGATTTGCATTTTGGTTTGCAGCCATTCCAAAATTCACGTGAGGTTTTATATCGGACTTGTGGGGTCTCCTGCCTGTGCACACACATGTGGGTTTGTATTAATAGGTGGAGGAAAAGGTATCTGTTGTTTGTCTTTTCGCTTTTTTTGCTGGCATCATCAGTTTGTAACAATACCCTCTGGTTCTATTAATCCAGACAAAAACCTTCAAACTACACACACACACACACACACACACACACGTGTACGAGATCACACAGACATACATATCTTACCTGTCTCCTGTGTGGGAGAACTGAATGCTGTCCACTTTATCCTGCGGAAAAGGTCAAAGAGTGCAAAACACCGAGAGAACACAGAGAGATAAACAAGAGTCTGTAAGAGAAACTGATCTGTTTAGTTTTATTATCTGAACACCAGCACACTCACTGTGTGGGATTCCAACTCAGCTATCTTCTCTGGTTGATCTCCACCGAAGTAGTAAACTCTAATAATGTGATCGGTGCTACCTGTGGCCAGAAACATCCCACCTGAAACACACAAACTGGTCGTTACCCTCACAGCTGCAATTCTGACGAATGCATGACCTCATCCACAGTGTCACCATCCACAGACCAGCCTCTCACTGACAGACCACAGACGGCACAGTGGTGCAGCAGTTAGTGCTTTCACCTCACAGCAAGAAAGGGTCCTCCCTGCGTCTGAGTGGGTTGGTTCCTGGAATGCTGGTTGCTTAACACATTCCAGACATGCTGATAAATAAACTGGAGAAACTAAACTGCCCCATGACTGTATTGTTTGCGACCGTTTCAGTGATTTTACTTGCATGAGTCTTTTATTGAAATGCCAGAACTTCACCTGTCACTTCATATATCCATAGAACCATCACAGAACAGGTATAATTTGATGGTGGATTGTTTATTGTCAGTTCTGCAGTGACACTGATGCGGTGCGGTTGGTTTTAGTGCCGCAGTGCTGCTGTAGTTTCATTTCTCCACCTCAGTGACACTGCTGGGATAGGAATAATGCACTGACAAAATAATACCTGTACTATTCTGGTCCTGACCATTAAAGAACAGAATAAAGCGGACGTACACAGTATGGACTACAGTCATTGTAGAACTACAAAGTCCACTTTTATAGTAAGTGGAACTGAGAACTGGACTATAAGTTGAGCAGAAAGGACACAGAAACCCATTAGGGCTTAAATGGTCATAAAATTAACAAAAATAAAATGTTTATTAAAAACAAAATAATTTTTAAAGAATTTCAGATGCATCATTAACTGTGAACATGTGTAACAGCTTCTGTTAAAATGAATGGCATCTTTTTATAATTCTAATTACATCATTGATGTTATCAGGTGATCAGTGAGGATGTGATGAGAGATTTGGATGTGAGAGGGCAGAGCGTTACCTGCACTGAACGATGAGCAGATCATCTGCACACCTGGTCTGGGCCGTTCGGTAAATTTGCTGGGCCTCGGCCTGCGTGGGTGTGTAAACGCAAATGGTTACGTGACATTACGTGAAAATGGGAATTAATAGGTTACTTGAAGATGTAAGGACTTTGGACAGCAAGAAAGACGCGAGCTTTGTCCGGCTGTGATTCAACAGCACTCACCCGAATTTAAGTGTGCGGACGTCCCACTGCCAGAAGCAGATGGTCCCATCAGCCCCAGTAGAGGACAAGAACCTCTTATTACCACTGCAATATGGTGAAAACTACACACACACACACACACACACACACACCCTTAATACGAACTCCCGCTACATCTACAAGTTTTAATTCAATTATATTATCATTATTTTCTCTATTAAAAACTTTAAGTTTGTAAATGCAAATAAGTGCATAAACACCTGTAGTGATGTTATGGACGCCGCATGCCCCTCCAGCACAGACAGTGGGGCACAAGTCTGCAGACACCACACTCTGATCATCTTATCACAACTCCCAGCAGCGAGCAGAGTGTTTTCATAGTTCACCGCCATGTCTGATATTTCCGCAGCATGACCCCGCAGTGTGGCCAGCAGTCGTCCATCATCCGTGGCCCAGATCTTCACCAGACAGTCATCTGAACCCTGAGAAAACAAACGATAGCAGCTTACCAAACGTCCCGTATTAATGATAGCAGCAGTTTTCTTTACATGTTCAGTAGAATGTACTGGACTCTTGATAACTGATAAGAAGCAAAATACCATGTGATGTAGGTCATGATTAAATCCTCCAGTAGAACATCAGTGGAAGGTCCATTAAAGAGGATGAAAAACCTGAGACATTTAGGTAAGGGACCTGTTTTGTTCAGAATTTTACAAACTGGTTGAACTTCACTGCAGTTTGAGACTAATAAAGAGGCTTCAGAGCTTCAGATGTACTTAGTGTGTTTTTGTTAAAGACAAATTGATAATTCTTTATAATAAACTTACTTCTGTTGAATGTATTTTAAACTAATTAACGGAAAACTGAAGAACTCTTATCCCAGATGCCAGTAATTATGCAAAGAAAAGAGCCACGCTGGTTTATATGACGTCGTTCTTATTTTATTTTTTTGTTCTGTTTTTTTTTCTCTAGCACAACCAGTTTAATATATTTAGCTGAATTTGCATATAAAACCCATTTAACTATTTTCTAATGAATTGTTTTTATTGTTGTACCCTGCCGACTCTTTAATCCCCCCCCCAATACACACTAAGCCAATTTTAGAAATTAAATGCAGCCAGGCCTCAAAACAAATGACTGAGGTAACTGATATAAACAATCAATTTCCGTGACAAACTGCAAAAAAGAATTCAGTTGCATTTCGTTTTCTTAAAAAATACAGTCTGCGCCATTCACCCCACTTTTCCTTATGTGTGTATTTCTCCACATATATTAATATGGACGAAAAAACACCACCAGTTCAGTTCAGATGTTTTTAAGTGTTTTTTATTTAAAGTGTACATGTTTACTGTGCATCAAGTGAACGTTGCTTTTAATACAGAGCAGAACAGATTCCTGCCGACGCGCGATCCACTCAGACTGAATGCCAATGTCAAACTCACTCACAGCTCTGGGATACGGAGGAGATGGCAATGATGATTCTATTCTTGGCCAGCACCTCGAGCCACAAAAGAAATATTTCCCCACCATGCACACAGAAAGACACCCCCCCTCTCTCCTTAAACACACACACACACACACACACACACCAGGAGAAGGAAATGGGAGCCAGAATAAGCAGGAGAATGAGACTGAAGTGGAGGGAAGGAGAAAGGGAGGGTGAGGTGGGTGGGAGTAATCTTTGCTGTTCAGCCATTTTTGGAGATTTAAAAACTATTGCAGAAGAAAATGGAACCCAGGAGTCCAGAGAGTGTACAACAGACATGAGTAACAGCACAATCACACAGGAAGCACACAAATAACACTCTGTATGCCTCAACCAGAACAGCACCGAGTTAAAAGGTTACAATAGAGCCGGTTCCTTTTAGTTTCTAACGACGTGACATTTAATCACATGCTTCACTATAATTCACTCTTTATTTTTAAGCTCACTTGTTTCATTTTAATAGAAAACAAGATATAATTTGGGTGCTGTTTCATAGTCAGTTCTGAGAGTGGAGTAAGTGAAGCAAAATGAAGGCCAAACTTTTGACTGGTACTTTATTGTCCATCTGTCCATAACTCAAATCTTAATTATCGCAAGCAAGTCGGCAATTAAATTTCCTCCTAAGGTCTAATGAATCCACTTTATTTAATTAATCTGATCCAGTTTCCTACCTAATGATCTGTTTAGCTTTGAATCAGAGCAGCGACATTGTGACTCGCCATCATTCTGCCGCTGTTTGTACCGGAGAGAAGGCAACCCACAGGTGAGTCCATGGTGAGTCACTTTAAAGCTTTAAGTAGTGCACAAACATTGTCAGGAGTCTCACTACTTTTATAGTCATGACTAATATGCAGCTGATAATCAATGAGCACATCCCAAAAATTTTGGTGAATATTAAGAAAATTGTATTCCAATTACATTTACACATTCATGAGTTTATAAGATTGCCAGTTATTTTTACAGATAACTGATAAAAGGAAACATTTATTACGCAATGTAAACATTATGGATCTGATGGTTTGTGTCAAAATAATTAAGTAATCCTTATAAAAAAGGATATTTAATAATTGATTCTAACTTTTATTTATTAATTAATCTAATGGATATTTTAAAGTAATTCATTTAATTATAATTGTTAATTCATTAATTACTACTCATTTAAAAACTACTAATTTATATCAGTTAATGTAACAATTTGCATCTAATAAATTATTTAATTCACTAATTAATCAACAGATATGGTTTTATTATGTATAACATTTTATTAGGCCAAAGATTATTTTTTTAATTTAAGTAAACATTTAGTCAATTATTCCAAAGATTATTTGTAATAAGATAAAAACACATACATATATATATATATATATATATATATATATATATATATATATATATATATATATATATATATATTTTTTTTTTTTTTTTTTTTTTTTTTTTCCCCCCCCTCTCTCTCTCGATTTATCTATATATACACATCTTATTGTTTAACTATTCTAAAAGCTACCAATTATAATAACATTTTTGGCATATTTTGGCATTTATTATTCTATATAATTATTCATTTTATCATTTGTTTTTTTACTTATTTGGCTGAAATAATCAAATGTGTTGTTTTTTTTTTTTTATCATTTCTGTTACCAAATATTTGGTATATACTATAAATGGTTGTTAGATACCATGTGAGACATGCAGGTGTAAATTAAATGTATTTAAGAAGTTTTACATTTAAAATTAAAGGTTTGGTCTGCACAAATCAAATCCTATTTAAAAATCTGCTCAGTGTCTCATGTTTTATTATTATTGTTAATAATTTCAATAAAATTAAATTAATAAAATATTCACATCCCTTACAAACTAACATCTATACAAACCGTTTATCACTGACTCTGTGTGATGAGACTCACTTTAAACTACAGCCTCTATCCGAAACCACACCACATGCTAAAATGTATAGTGAAATGGAACGACACTAGTACTGGTAAATGTAATACAGTGATTTGTGGTTTGGGACTCTGTACAAGTCTCAGTCTCCTCACTGCAGTGGAGTGAAACACTGACATTGCCCATCATTGACTTATTCAGAAGCGTGTTACTGAATGTCTAAGCAAGCTGAGCTATGCAGGGTAAAGTTTCAAAAGTGTGTAGTCTAAGATTGTGGGGGTTTGTATTGTGAAGCATGTAAATGCCTTTGTGTTACTGAAGACGTCATGAATCACCAACATAACAGAACTTCATTATAATCAAAACTGTTAAAAGCTTGTGTGAATATTAGCAAAAACCTTTTTTCTTCCTCCCTCACACACATACACAAAGGAAACTAGGCAAAATAAAGCCTCCTGTCAAGAACACTCCATTTATCGGGTGGGTTAAAATGGCCCTCATGCATAATCCCCACTGCAACGTCCTTTATTAAGCACCTCTAATAAGCTTTTTATTGAATCTTAAAATACTTTCTCAGCAGCATTTGACGGTCATGACAAACTTGTCAAACCCTGCAAACCAAATAAAATCATATTCAGCAAATAATAGAATATAATTTATTTACAACATGCCTTCAGTCTTCAGACCGTTTAAAACCACTGACCAGTTTAGCCTGAGGTATTCACACATTCCACCGATTCTACTGCTGCACACAGACCATCAGGGCTGAAGAAAAGCAGCCGGCCAATAAAGTTCCACTCTCATCGGTTCAGAACAGAAACGCCAGTCAGCAGGGCACACTCAGCTGGCTGCACTCAGATCAGCCAACATTCAGAATATGTTTATACCCATTACTGCAAACTGCAAGATCATCATGACATTCGACTTCATTTCCAATTAAAGTTCATTTTCCATTAAAACAACTTGCACAATGAAATGAGTGTAAAAACATAAAGCAGAACCATTTAGCATCACTGCTGTGAGCTGTGTTGATACTGATACTGTGAAATAATTCAAACTCTTGATTATAAAAATGACATTAAATCATATCCTGACAAGTTATTATAACAATGATTCAATCACAATATGGCAGGCTGGATGTTTTCTATACACACTGACTGAGAACTTTAGTATGTAAAGCCATTTGCTTAATGGTCATGGGTTGGGCCATGAGTGATGCTTTTTTGATCACCGCCACTTCACATCGTGCTTATCTAAGTTACTGCAGCCTTTCTATTGTCTTAAACCAGTGCTACAGTGGCACTACAGAACAGACAATCAATCCACCACCGAAATTATACTGGTTCTGCGATGTTTCTGACCAACGGAGAACAAATATCCAACATGGGACTAACAAAAACAAAGAAAGCTACAGATGGACTACAGTCTGTAATTGTAAAACTACAAGATACATCTATATGGAAAGTGGAGGCTATACAAAAAAATTTGCAATACGAAAAATAAAGCAAACAAAGTACAGACAACATCTGCTGTACTGACTCTCTCAGTGTCCTGTTCTCAGTGCACAAGATCTCGGTCATTGGAAAATATGGATGTAATTTCACACACACACACACACACACACACACACACACACACACACACACACACACACACACACACACACACAGCCACAGCCACAGCCGGAGACAATAATTAGCTAAAATAAACTCCATCTCCACCTAAAGAAATACATTTCATCTCGCTCTATATCCACGAACACTCCTGCTGAAACCAATCACTTACCGTGAAGATGCGACGGCCGGTGCGGTCGAACGCCACACAGTACACAGCGGACAGGTGTCCCAGAATTCTCTTGTGCATCTTCATGTGGGAGTAAACTGCCGTGGGGACGAGCTGACCCAATCGGTACGAGCCATTCAGCTTTCGGCTGAAAGCCGTCTCCACTACATGAACATAACACAACAAAAGCTAATCAAGTACACAATCGCCATCCAATCGGTGAAATGCAAAGTAATACAACTGCACATGTTAAATCATGGGTTCTACTTCATAATCCATCACTACTCTATCCTGGGTATTAATATACAGGTTCTGATAAAGGTGAAGACAAGCATAAATAAAACTCATATGTTAAAGGCAAATATTAATTTAAATCATTTAATTCAAATACTGATATAAACACTTAACATTTGTCATTTATATAATATATGTTAAACATTCCCATGGGTTACATGTGACACACGTCAGGATATTTAATGTTTTACTTTTGCTTGTTACTATGACAATTTGCGTTTCTTCATTTGGTCCTCAAAAGGAAATCCTTGGACTTCCCTTTATGAACAGATCAAAATCAAACAGCAACAGCCGTCTAAAATAAGAGACTAAATCCTTCAACAAACCTAAACCTAAAACCTAAACCAATCAGAGAAGGCTTACCGATGTTGGGCGGGCTTCCATAGATGATCGGCGGCTCTGGTGGCCTGCCGCAGTGCAATGCAGCGAGGGCTGAACCTTTCCATACCACGTGCTTACAACCTGTCAACACACAAAGTACTGTCAACAAAAACACAGTGAGTGAGAGAGAAAGAGAGAGAGAGAGAGAGAGAGTAAGAGAGAGAGAGAGAGAGAGAGAGAGAGAGAAAAGAGCTTTGCAGTTGCTCATGACCCCAATGCTGAAGCCCGACTAATTAAATAATCTTCAACACAATTCTATTTTATCTGAAACATTAAATAAGGAGATGATTAGGACATGATTTCATCACCTGCACAACTAGGACATGGAATATTCATAAAATTGAATTAACTACATTCACAAAATACTACACTCTTACTCTGCTCCTGCTTTCACATTTATTTCTCTGATTATAAGATTTTATTTCTTTCATTTGTACTGTTTTTTTTTATCCTATAACAAACAAACTCCCTTTTATTTTTCTAATCTGATTTCTAACTGGGTGGCAAGGCGGCTCAGTGGTTAGCACGTTCGCCTCTCAGCGCTAGGGATTCCCGGTTCGAATCCCCATCTGGGTGGAGTTTCCATGTTCTCCCCGTGTCCGCGTGGGTTTCCTCCGGGTTCTCCGGTTTCCTCCCACAGTCCAAAAACATGGATCAAGTGAATTGAGTTCTCCAAATTGCCCCATATAGAGTGTGTTTTTGTGAGTGTGTGCCCAGCGATAGATTGGCACCCTGTCCTGGGTGTATCTGCCCAGCACCCGAAACGTTCTCCCCTGGATGGGCATGGGGAACCCCCCCCCGCGACCCTAATATAAGATAAAGTGGAAGATAATGAATGAATGAATGATTTCTAACTTCGCACATGATGCAAATACATGGATGTAAACGCGTGTCTCAGTGCATCTGAGTCTGTAAAGCGCTTACTCTTGTTGGTGCGTAGCAGTGACTGGCGCCCCACACCCAGCAGCGAGTTAACTCCGGGTACGCTGGCAGGAACCTCCCTCTCCAAAAGAGGACCAGCACGCTCACACACTCGTAACAGGTGTTCTGGAGAAGTGTGTTTATGCAACTTCACCTAAACATACAAATCACATACAGTATAATACACCAGTGTAACAGAACTGACACCCTTTGCACTGAGAAAAAAAAAATCTAACTAAATTTGAAAATATCATTATTTTTGGGCAAAACTGACATTAATAAAATTAACATATTGAGAAACATAAATGCATCAAATTAGCAAAAGTCTGCACTGTTGTGATAAAATAAAAATGTGAATAAATAAAGCGTTCAAACAGGCAGCCCAGTCACCCAGCGGTCAGTTCAGGTTCAAGTAGTCTGTAAAGTTGCTTTGAGAAATGGTATCAACATCCCAAGACCAATTGGTTTTAGGACCATCGGTGGCACATTTGTTCCATTCATTACACATTGAGTTTATAAAGTTCCAAATTGATAAATTTCCAGTATAAATGATTCTGAATATGTGCACCTGCGGCAAATGTCTATTAAAGTACTGTGACTTTGCCGTGATGAAGGAAACCGGCCAAGTTTCAATCCACCTCTCCTGCTGCTGCAGCAGATCTCAGCACTGCCTCACTACTAATTAACGATGCACTGATTGCAATTAACTTAATCCTTTACACCAGCATGAACACCTCTATTCACTAATGTTTATATGAAAATATTCAACCTTGAATTAAAACACAACTCTGATCTACACAAATTAAACACGCATTTAACACACAATCAAACCAATCTCTAATACATATATCTGCAAATTTACATAGAGAGAGAGAGAGAGAGAGAGAGAGAGAGAGCACAGCAAATTATTTTTATATTCAGCCGGCTATAAATGTTGACTATAATAACTGTGAACTAATGACATACAGCCTCAGGAGCTCAGATTGCTCCAACAATATTATTATTATTAACTTCTCTGGCTTTGCTTTCACATAAAAATTTAATAATAATAAAAAAAAACAAGTCTGTACCCATAAATAAGCTATCTATTTTGACATAGGTCACTAATGTTAATACTAATTGCCTGTTACTGTTGTGTGGATGTTATTACAATGCAATAACAGTCCAGTAAATCATTCTACTTAAGATGGAGCCCTTAAGTCCTGAATTAAATAATAACAATTACTGAAGCTGATGGCGATTCATTAGATGACTCGATATTTAAGTAGGTTCATCAAAATCATACTAATCTAATAGTAATCTAATAATCATAATCAGTGAATTATGTTTTAGTCATCACTTCCAAATCATGTTAATGTTGGTTGTCCCTGTATTAACACTCATGGGACTGAATGAGATCAGGATTTAAAATCTCATTTACCTCCCTGAAATACGAAGGAGAGAAGGATTTAAGTAAATAAGAATAATAAACATGTCTGTTTATTAAATTTCATACTTGACACCACGCCGTTTAATTTTATTTTCGTCGTTTCGTGATATTGCCTAAAGTAGTAATTATAAAATACTGTAGCTGAATAAATATAAACTCGTTAAAGTAACAGCTACTTTATTATCATTATTAGTAGTAGTATTGCTGTAACGTTTATAATCGAGTTAAATATTCATATTCTAATTTAATTTTTTGTTGTTTTTTCCAGCCTCAAAAAAGCGTAAATTAATGTTTTAATAGCGGGGCATTAAGTGTTTAATTGCTCCTTAAATCGCCACCTAAACGCAGCCCAACACGCGGAAACTGTCAGCGGCGTGTGGGCGCCTGGCCAAGCCGAGGATGAGGCGCTGCGAGTCGGCCAGGCGAGCGACACACCGCCGCCGCTCCTCCCCGTGCGCTCACCCAGCGCTGAGCGCGCCGAGCCCGGGAGAAGCTCCGTCCCGAGGCCGCACGCTGCCCGCCCTCACCGCAGAGCCGCCACACAAAACACCCAACAGCGCCGGCGATCTGCAGCTCAGCGAGGCTGCAGGCTGATCGAACGCGGGGCGGCGACGGTCCGAACGCGGTCTTCGCAGCGGGTTTCCTCGACCGACATTTTAAACCCCAAAAAACGCACAAAACGAGAAAATTCACCCCCGTCCTGGTCACCCGGAGCTCGAGAACACGAGCCGAGCCGAGCCCAGCCTGCACGCCGGCCTGTTACGCAACTGCTACACCGGAGGGGGTGGCCAGGGCAGGGGGGGGGGGGTGGATCAAAATGTTAAACTTTTTTAAAAGAATTACAAAAAAAAAAAACCATCTGAAAGCAAACGGAGTCAGAACGAAGCGTGAAAGTCCCGGGTTTCCCCGCAAATCCAGGACGCGTGTTGTTTCATGTTTAAATTGGCATAGAGGTCATTAATCAGCCGATCGATATCCAGATCAATTTCGACTTCACCTTCCAATCAACACACGATCATCTTCCTTTGCGTCTCACGATGAGCTCCGAAAAGTACACTGGGGGTAAAAAAGAAAAAGGGGAAAAAAAAAAAAAAAAAAAAAAAAAATTCCCCGCCACTGACACCGACCAGCATCCGATCTGCGCCGCGTCTTTCCGGGCGCGTAAGCAACGCCTGGCGGCTCCAACTTCTCCGAAGTGGAGTAAATAAAATAAATCTTGTGTTTTACAAACTGTGTGGTTGTATTGCATGAAGCAGGGCGCCTCCACATCCCGCCCAGCTCTCTCTCTCCCTCACACACACACACACACACACACACACACACACACTGTACACACACTGCGCACTCCCTCCCACCAGTCACTCACTATCTGTCCTCACATGCAGCTCATGACGTACCTCATTTTATTTCTACATTTATCCCCGAAATAAAGTCAAGTGGGAGAACCCCACGCAGGAGGGCCGGGTTTGTCCGGGGTCATGGGATTTTTCAGGGTTTGGTGCCCGGCTTGCAGGGTTGGGTTTTTTTGTTTTTTTTTTAAGTGTGTGTGTGGTGTGGTTTTTTTTTTGCGATTTAAAAATTGCGGGAAATTCAATTTCTTATTTCGCTCCCAAAAACTTTTTCTCACTTATAGGGCAGCCTTACCAAATCTTCATACGTCCCCGGGTGTTCCTCCCCCGTCCAGTCTATCCGTTTGGGAAGAAGCTGAAAAAGAGAAGGCAAAAGCGGGTTACTGCACCCGGGACGGACTGCGGGACAGATTCGAAGCTGGACATTTAAAGGCGGCTTGGAAATCGGGCGACACACGGAGGAGCGAACCACAGCGCAGTGCGATGCAACCCCCGAGCAGCCCAGCGCGGCGCGGCGCGGCGCGGCGCGGCTTACCTCCTTCTCTTGGACCTCCCGGATCAGGCTCTGAAAAGCAGCCGAAAACAGGGGATTATTGGCCGGCGCCGTGCAGGGGTGCACCGCATACTCTCACACGTTTAAATCACCCACCTGCGCCGAATCCTGACACGGTCCGGCTTCCAAAAAGCGGGCTATTAGGAAGTAGAGCTCTGAGGAGAGAATACGTTACATGTAGCTGCGTTAGCTTGCGAGAAGGGCGCTCGTTCGGAGACACAAATGTCCCCGAAATGTTCTCGAGTCGCGCTTCGGGCGCCCGATACTCACCGGATTTCAACTGCGCGACGTGTTTGCTGTCAACGGCCATGTTCGGGCTCGGTTTGCGGGGAAAGAGCGAGGCGTGTGGCCGCTGTCGGCCGCCCTATGGTTGTCAGTGTTTGTTCGCCACCAGCAGGAAGAGCTGCGCCTGCCTCCATTCACCCAACACACAGGGCAAAGTAGATCCGGCTAAGGTTGAGAGTCGACTCCTTTACAGAAAAGCCTCGATTCGTATTTTTCTCGATTATCAGCCCGATTCTACTCTTCGGTGTAAAAGCCAAGAAGAAATAGATTTAACATTTAAAATATATTTCAATTTTGTGTTTTGTTATGAAGAAAAGTGACAATGCGTTACCGTTTAATACAACTCAAAAGCTATAGTGCTTTGAGTTTTATAGTTGTTTATTTTTTTAAACTTTAACGTTGCGTTTGAAAAAAGTGAACTCATTAGATATTTAACCCTAGTTTTCGATTCGCATTTTATTATTATTATTATTATTATTCATTCATTCATTATCTCCCGCTTTATCCTCTATTAGGGTCGCAGTGGGGTTCCCCATGCCCATCCAGGGGAGAACGTTTCGGGCGCTGGGCGGATAGACCCAGGACAGGACACCAATCCATCGCTGGGCACACACTCCAACACACTCTATATGGGGCAATTTAGAGAACTCAATTGACTTGATCCATGTTTTTGGACTGTGGGAGGAAACCGGAGAACCCGGAGGAAACCCACGCGGACACAGGGAGAACATGGAAACTCCACCCAGATGGGGATTCGAACCGGGAATCCCTAGTAGATGTAACATTTAAAATATATTTCAATTTTGTGTTTTGTTATGAAGAAAAGTGACGATGCGTTACCGTTTAATACAACTCAAACGACCGCAAAAGCTATAGTGCTTTGAGTTTTTTAGTTGTTTATTTTTTAACTTTAACGTTGCGTTTAAAAAAAAGTGAACTCATTACATATTTAACCCTAGTTTTCGATTCGCATTTTATTATTATTATTATTATTCATTCATTATCTCCCGCTTTATCCTCTATTAGGGTTGCGGTGGGGTTCCCCATGCCCATCCAGGGGAGAACGTTTTGGGCGCTGGGCAGATAGACCCAGGACAGGGCGCCAATCCATCGCTGGGCACACACTCACTCACACAGACACACTCTATATGGGGCAATTTGGAGAACTCAATTAACTTGATCCATGTTTTTGGACTGTGGGAGGAAACCGGAGAACCTGGAGGAAACCCACGTGGACACGGGGAGAACATGGAAACTCGAAACATGGGATTCGAACCGGGAATCCCTAGCGCTGAGAGGCGAACGTGCTAAACCACTAAGCCACCGTGCCGCCCTTATTTATTATTATTATTATTATTATTATTATTATTATTATTATTATTATTATTATTATATTTTTAATGTCTTTTACTCACCGAAAAGTAAATCAGAGTCCGAATCCTAATCGACTCCGAGTCTCTGTAACCGAACTGCCCGAGATCCGGCTTCGCCTCAGCCGCCCGTGCGCGCGCGAAAAGTAGTTCCTCGTTCAGCGGATAAACGGATTTCTCGTCCCGACGTTTTCCGTCTGCGTCTTTGTTTGTTTGTTTGTTTGTTTGTTTGTTTGTTTTTGTTTGTTTGTTTTGCTTTTTTAAAGCCTCGCGTTCGTTTGGCAGAAAATTCACAGCGAATTAAAAAAAAATCTCCCTTTAACTTCACACTGCCATCGAAAACGCGCGAGTCGTCTGCGCAGTTTGGTATATCGCGATTCAATTTGAGAATCGACTCTCGATCAAGTTGTAATGATTCAGGAATTAACGTGACGAGTTTAGATCAAAGAGCAACCGTTTGTTTAGGAATAAAATCATTTCACAGACTAATGGTAAAGTATTAAAGGTTTAAATTATGATATTAATTATAGATATATGAATTTGACTTTTGTTTATTGATGATATAATTACTAATATAATTACCCGTATTAATAAATATAAGAAGGATGGAAGAATAAATAAATAAATGGATGGATGAATAAATGAATGAGTGATGGATGAATGGATTGATGAACGGCAGGGTGATGTATGGTTGGAATAAATGGAAAGATGGGTGGGTGATGGATGGATGGGTGGATAGATGTATGGTTGGAATAAATGGGTGTATGGATGGGTGCGTGGGTGATGGATGGGCGGATGGATGTATGGATGGGTGGGTGATTGGTGGATGGATGTATGGATGGGTGTGTGGGTGATGGATGTATGGGTGTGTGGGTGATGGATGGATGGGTGGGTGATTGGTGGATGGATGTATGGATGGGTGTGTGGGTGATGGATGGATGGGTGGGTGATGGGTGGATGGATGTATGGATGGGTGTGTGGGTGATGGATGGATGGGTGGGTGATGGGTGGATGGATGTATGGATGGGTGTGTGGGTGATGGATGGGCGGATGGGTGCGTGGTTGGTGGATTGGTGGATGGATGTATGGATGGGTGTGTGGTTGATGGATGGATGGGTGGGTGATTGGTGGATGGATGTATGGATGGATGTATGGGTGTGTGGGTGATGGATGGATGGGTGGGTGATTGGTGGATGGGTGTATGGATGGGTGTGTGGTTGATGGATGGATGGGTGGGTGATTGGTGATTGGTGGATGGATGTATGGATGGGTGTGTGGGTGATGGATGTATGGATGGGTGTGTGGGTGGGTGATTATTGGATGGATGTATGGATGGGTGTGTGGGTGATGGATGGATGGGTGGGTGATTGGTTGATTGGTGGATGGATGTATGGATGGGTGTGTGGGTGATGGATGGATGGGTGGGTTGGTTGATTGGTGGATGGATGTATGGATGGGTGTGTGGGTGATGGATGTATGGATGGGTGTGTGGGTGGGTGATTA
Source organism: Corydoras sp. C115 (assembly GCA_019802505.1). Lineage (NCBI taxonomy): Eukaryota > Metazoa > Chordata > Actinopteri > Siluriformes > Callichthyidae > Corydoras > Corydoras sp. C115. Next base: position 552,353 of record JAFMOC010000051.1, on the reverse strand, counting down.
TTGGATGGATGTATGGATGGGTGTGTGGGTGATGTATGGTTGGGTGTGTGGGTGATGGATGGATGGGTGTATGGGTGATGGATGGATTAATGGGTGATGGATGGAAAGATTAATTGAGTGATTGATTAACTAAGTGGCGAGAGATTTGTGAATGTTTTTAAACCAAACATCAAAATGTTTTACATACGATTTTTAAACAATAAATTAATTAATACATTATTCTGTTTAATATTCATTTTTATTTACATCATTAATGATACTGCGGCACGTTGGCTTAGTGGTTTAGCATGTTCTCCTCTCAGCACCAGGGCTTCCCGGTTCAAATCCCAATCTGGGTGGAGGTTCCATGTTCTCCCAGTGTCCACGTGGGTTTCCTCAGGGTTCTCCGGTTTCCTCCCACAGTCCAAAAACATGGATCAAGGCCAACTGAATTCTCCAAATTGCCCCATATAGAGTGTGTCTGTGTGAGTGAGTGTGTGCCCAGTGATAGATTGGCGCCCTGTCCTGGGTCTATCTGCCCAGCGCCCGAGACGTTCTCCCCAGGATGGGCATGGGGAACCCCACCGCGACCCTAATAGAGGATAAAGCGGGAGATAATGAATGAAAGGATTAATGATACTGCGGCACGGTGGCTTAGTGGTTTAGCATGTTCTCCTCTCAGCACCAGGGCTTCCCGGTTCAAATCCCAATCTGGGTGGAGTTCCATGTTCTCCCCGTGTCCACGTGGGTTTCCTCTGGGTTCTCCGGTTTCCTCCCACAGTCCAAAAACATGGATCAAGTCAATTGAGTTCTCAAAATTGCCCCATATAGAGTGTGTCTGTGTGAGTGAGTGTGTTCCCAGCCATATATTGGTGCCCTGTCCTGGGTGTATCTGCCCAGCGCCCAAGACGTTCTCCCCTGGATGGGCATGGGGAACCCCACCGCGACCCTAACAGAGGATAAAGAGGAAGATAATGGATGGATGTATTAATGATACTTCATTAACTTCGATCACAATTGACGGAATCGACTCTCGAGTTTTAGGGAATGACTAAACCGACTCATCAGAATGAACTCCCGAATGAACTGCGCAGGGATATCAGGCCGAGGTCGTCATTCGGTTGTTGGGACGCCGCGATGCAAACATGGAGCGATGAGACGCGTCGCTGTCGTGGCGCCGAGCAGCCGAAACAAACAAACAACAAACAAACAGACAAACAGACAAATCCACTCTTTTATTCGCGTTTTTGCTGCTCGTTCCGCTGCGTTCGATCGAACAGAAAGCGCTGCGTTGGCTTCCTCAGGGCGTCTGAGTCCCGACTGCCATGTTGTTGTGGATTATGGTTCGAACGAAACGACGCTGATTAAACTGCTTCTGTTCAAACGAACCGGAGGCTCAAACATCGGGCTTTCGATTATTTATTTTTTTCGATCTCTAAAACATTGCGACTCGACCAGCGGCGGGTTTGCAGCTCGCAGTTCCTCCATTTCTCTTCTAAATGGGAAGAGGCAGTAAAATGGGGGAAGGGAAGTAAAAGAGCGTCGATGAAATGAATTAAAGCTCGTCACTTACACCAATCCACATCTAATAGACAAAAAAAAAACAACATGGAGGACGGAGCAGGATCACAGACACCCTGAAGAACATACATCTTCATCCATCACCCAAAATAACGCTGACACACAGCCCCACCAGCTGCTGAGCATTTATACAGATGTTACTGTAATTAAGGACGCTGTATTAATGATCCGGGTTTCGTTAACGGCACATGATCCACACAGTGCTCCAAAATAAAGAACGTTCAGTTAAATCCACAGTTAATAAAACACAGAAAGTGTGCCATCAACATTTACACAAGTTCCTAAGTGAGTTCAATAAACATTCATTCATTATCTCCCGCTTTATCCTCTAGTAGGGTCGCGGTGGGGTTCCCCATGACCATCCAGTGGAGAACGTCTCGGGCGCTGGGCGGATAGACCCAGGACAGGGCACCGAGCCATCGCTGGGCACACACTCATTCACTCACTCACACAGACACACTCTATATGGGGCAATTTTAAGAATTCAATCGACTTAATCCATGTTTTTGGACTGTGGGAGGAAACCGGAGAACCCGGAGGAAACCCACACGGACACGGGGAGAACATGGAAACTCCACCCAGATGGGGATTCGAACCGGGAATCCCTAGCGCTGAGAGGCGAACGTGCTAACCACTAAGCCACCGTGCCGCCACGTTAAAATATAATGTTAGTCAAATAATGTAAAAATATCTGGAATTAAGGAACCTCTTCTCATTATCGTCTAATGAAGGGGGGGGGGGGGTTGCCCATGCACACCCAGGGGAGAACGTTTTGGGCAGATGGACACACCTCATTTTTTGCTCCACTTATCGTCCCTGTTCTCAGTTCTAAAGATGGACTTTATAGTTCTATAATTCCAGACTGGGGGCGGCACGGTGGCTTAGTGGTTAGCACGTTCGCCTCTCAGCGCTAGGGATTCCCGGTTCGAATCCCCATCTGGGTGGAGTTTCCATGTTCTCCCCGTGTCCGCGTGGGTTTCCTCCGGGTTCTCCGGTTTCCTCCCACAGTCCAAAAACATGGATCAAGTTAACTGAGTTCTCTAAAATTGCCCCATATAGAGTGTGTTTGAGTGTGTACCCAGCGATGGATTGGCGCCCTGTCCTGGGTCTATCTGCTCAGCGCCTGAGACGTTCTCCCCTGGATGGGCATGGGGAATTCCACCGAGACCCTAATAGAGGATAAAGCGGGAGATAATGAATGAATAATGAATGAATGAATTCCAGACTGTAGTCCATCTGATTGTGGACTACAGAACACACTGTGTGCGTCCCCTTTACTCTGTTCTCTAATGTTCAGAATCCCAGTAGTACCACCACAGAGCAGGTGTTATTTGGTGGGTGCATTAGTCCTATCCCAGCAGTGTCACTGAGGTGTTTAAATGAAACTACAGCAGCACTGCTGCACTAAAACCCCCACACCACATCAGTGTCACTGCAGAACTGACAATAAACAATCCACCACCCAAATGATACCTGTTCTGTGATGCTCCTGACCAACAGAGAACAGAGAACCAACAGGGAACAGAGCAAAAACAAAAGACGATGACTTAAAGAGATAAAAGTGAGATAAGTAAGAGTTCTTTCTGTGACTCTGAGATGGAAAGTCACTGAGGTACAGACACCATGATGAAACATCCAGGACAGAAGCCTGACATCCTGCTGATCTGAACACACACTGCTCAGCTTCACAGAAGATACCGAGCATCTGGAGCTTCTGCTCCCTCTGATGACTTGCAGTGACCTTGCACAACCACTTGGGGTCAGAAGCACTCAGGAGTCCAAAGTGCAAAGGTTAAACAGTGGTCAAAGGTCACTGGGTTAAAAGACTGAAAGCTTTATGAGCTTTAATTGATGCAAATCACATCGTTTTCATTTATCTGAGCCTTAAGTTTAAAGACATTTCATTATTATTTATATATTCCATCTCTTAGTGGTCAGCACGTTCTCCTCTCAGCGCTAGGGATTCCCGGTTCGAATCCCCATCTGGGTGGAGTTTCCAAGTTCTCCCCGTGTCTGCGTGGGTTTCCTCCGGGTTCTCCGGTTTCCTCCCACAGTCCAAAAACATGGATCAAGTCAATTGAATTCTCAAAATTGCCCCATGTAGAGTGTGTCTGTGTGAGTGAGTGTGTGCCCAGCGATGGATTGGCGCCCTGTCCTGGGTCTATCTGCCCAGCGCCCGAGACGTTCTCCCCTGGATGGGCATGGGGAACCCCACCGCGACCCTAATAGAGAATGAATATTCCATCTCAGTCCTTAGTTTCTTCTGTTAGTTTATTGTGTTTATTTTGAATTACGCTGTAGAAAAACTGTATTATCAAATATATCGCTACCTGTCAGACTGCACTGTGCAAACTGTTAGTGTAGGTTTTTTTGACTCAAACCTTAGTTCCAGTGAAGCAAACTCAGCTTCAGCAATTATACCATGACTCATGGCTGTATTTCATTCATTATCTCCCGCTTTATCCTCTATTAGGGTCGCGGTGGGGTTCCCCATGCCCATCCAGGGGAGAACGTCTCGGGCACTGGGCAGATACACCCAGGACAGGGCGCCAATCCATCGCTGGGCACACACTCACTCACACAGACACACTCTATATGGGGCAATTTAGAGAACTCAATTGACTTGATCCATGTTTTTTGACTGTGGGAGGAAACCGGAGAACCCGGAGGAAACCCACGCGGACACAGGGAGAACAAGGAAACTCCACCCAGATGGGGATTCGAACCTGGAATCCCTAGCGCTGAGAGGCGAACGTGCTCACCACTAAGCCACTGGCTGTATTTCACACGCAATGAATCAGTGTCACCTGCCATTCGCTTTAAGAGCCTGCTGACGTCTGATTGGCAGATTGGAGTTTTAACTGCACAACCAATTAAGTAAATTAACATCGTTACAGGTTATAGTTAGTATAGTAAGAATGATCATGACTGGTCCAGGAGGCTGGCACTGTACAAAGTGCACCAAGGTGAATTAATCCCATTCATTCATTCATTATCTCCCACTTTATCCTCTATTAGGGTCGCAGTGGGGTTCCCCATGCCCATCCAGGGGAGAACATTTCGGGCGCTGGGCAGATACACCCAGGACAGGGCGCCAATCCATCGCTGGGCACACACTCACACACACAGACACTCACATAGACACACTCTATATGGGGCAATTTGGAGAACTCAATTAACTTGATCCATGTTTTTGGACTGTGGGAGGAAACCCACACGGACACGGGGAGAACATGGAAACTCCACCCAGATGGGGATTCGAACTAGGAATCCCTAGCGCTGAGAGGAGAACGTGCTAACCACTAAACCACCGTGCCGCCGAATTAATCCCATAATAATCCAAAATAGGTAGCCATTTCCGTTTTTGTCGTTTATTTGTAATAACTGAATTGTTCTTTGAGTTTCATAAACAGAAACGTTAGGATCGGTGTTCCAGTTCATCGGCTGATTGTTTGCTTTAGTTTTGCTTTGATTCCTCGTTTTGTATTTTTTTTTTAGTTTTTAGAAGCAGAACTCAGAACTTCCAATAAAAAGGCGGCATTTGATTTTCTCTGTTGCAGTTCTGTCGCTGCTGACCTTTCACTTCCTGACATCAGCAGTTGTATTTAGCGACTGTGTATACAGAAGCCCCCGGAAAGGCCTTTTCGGTTGATACCACTGTCAGTTTTTTCATCCAGTGAGACTCAAACTGCAGGAACCAACTTCCCTAAACCTCTTGAGAACGACTGTGTGGTGCTGAGCTTGGCGTGTTATTTCTGTAAAATGTACATGTGGGTTACAGAAGAAGTCACCATCCCAAAATTAAAAATATACTACCATACGAGATGTTGAAGCGTTAATATGAGCAGCCTGTGGTGCCGTTACCTCACACCAGGTCTCAGGTGAGCAGCCGTTCTTTGGGGAGTTTGCATGTTCTCACTGTCTTTTAGATATTGAGACTGCGATGCTTTGGACAGTTCTCAGCTTACAGTAGCGTGACTGAATGGGATCGCCCAGCTCACTCCTTCCATCTCACCTCTTGACGGTGTTTTCTCACCTTGAGGTCATAAAGAGATTATGGTTTGAGGTAGACTCAGAGATTCATGTGATGTCCATTCCAAAAATGTCTTGCGTCTGATGGACATCAATTGAAAGGTGGTTCAGTCCACATACGTTAGATTTCTGCATCACATCCTCTGGTTACCACACACCACCTGTCTAAACTCACTCACGAGGAAACAGGGAAGTGTTTGGGCTCCTTTCTGTCATGTCACCCCAAAAAGGAACTCTACCCTTTTGGTATTAATTTTGAAAGCTGTTGTCCAGAATAACAGATGTTTAGTGTCATTACACAGCTGAAAGCAGCAACAAAAAACAATAACGACATGTTTGTGATGGAAAGCGCCACTTTTTCGTTCATGGATTTTATTTGAAAACATTTTCACAGACGTTATCTCAAACCAGTCAGGTAGACGGATCTCCGCAAGCCATCAGACCGCGTTTCAGAACATTGCCCTCAGCATCCCGAGTTTATTGCTATAGTTATGTGCCTTTCTTTTATGTATATTCAAATTTCAATTTAAAAAGTCATTGTTAAAAATAAAGCCCAATCTTCTTAATAAGGAGAATAAAAAGCAATTTGGAAAATGTGTTTAAACCATTTTTTTTTTTAAATCACACCATCTGATTACAATTTAATAGGCTTGAATTAAAACACAGTAAACTCATGAGCCTGAATGTCATTCCATCAGGATATCAGAGATAAATTCAGGTGGCACAAACATGAAGCACTGGATGTTATGTGAACCATAAGATACAAGAGATGAAGATCCCGACAAATTAAATGTTGAAGACTGATATGGCTGCTGCTGGTGAAACATTTAAGAAGAGAGAGATTTTCTTTCATCAAACATGACTGATCTGTCTGACCTGGTGAGAAGAGAAGGGGAAGGAGCACGGGGCGTCAGGGGGAGGAGAGGGAGTTCACTATCTTCATCTACAATGGAGAGTCTAAAAAAAGTTAGCATCTTACAAAATACTCAATAAAGAATTAAAAAAAAAAAAAAAAAAAAAAAAAAAAAAAAAAAAAAAAAGTCTTTCAGTTTCCTGAAATACAACTACAGTCACTCCTTAGCGTCAGCATCGGCATCAGGGCTCCCAGGTTCCTAAAAAGGCACAAGCAGATTCACAGAGGAAAAGAAAGAATTTAGTAAAAAAAAAGAGAAGTATTGGGGGGAAAAAAAACACACACAAAAAAAGAAAGTAAAAATCACTCCGGTTAGTTAAACACTCCGGTTAGTTAGACACAAAGTTAAACATGTTCGTTTGACAGACTCGTTAAGAAGCAAAACATTCTGCATGTGCAGCTTCGACCTTCTGAAATGCGGCACTAAAACAAACAAACATTTAAAAGCATTTAATTCCACTTGGTCCTGCAACCATTAAACTTCCAAAGGTCTGGAATGCACAAGAAATTCCATTCTTTAACGTGAGTGGTATGTGGTGGAGTTCAGTTTGGTGGTGGAGCAACAGGCTGCAGTATAATCACTGCGGTGGGCGGGACAGATGCATGGTGGTGGCGGTGGCTTCAGAGCGACATGGACTGAACCATGATCCATTAATGAAGCACTTTTCTAATTGTCTGGCGTATCATGAGCATCATGTAGAGTCAGAGACAGGAACTCAGATAGTCTAGGGTACGAGACGATGTGATGCAGTGAGGGAACCAGAAACCACATGAGGTTTAGAGCTGAACACATGGACACTTACAAACAAACACTTCACACGCTCATACCCTTTACCCTGACCGTCTCCCACTGCGGTCTAAGAGACAGCTGGGTAGGCGAGGGGCTTCTCGGAGCCGATACGGTTACAGCAGTGCGGGAGACGCAGATCTGTGTGTGAACGTTTAGGTGCATCGTGTAAGAAACAGATGAGAATGAAAGTTAGACCTGACTGAGCGATGATTTAGGACACGGTCAGATCAGTGACTGGTTACCAGCTTTTTAAACAAGAAAAGCATCCACTGAGAACTACAATAGCACCTCCAGCTTGCTCCATTATTGTCCATGTTCTCAGTCCAACGTACTGTAAATATGGACTTTGTAGTTTTACAATTACAGACTGTAGTCCATCTGTCTTCTTTGTTGTTAGTACCCTGTTGGTTCTCAATTGGTCAGGACCAACACAGAACAGGTTTAATTTGGGTGGTGGATTGTTTATTGTCAGTTCTGCAGTGATACCGATGTAGTGAGGGGGGTTTCATTTAAACACCTCAGTGACACTACTGGGTTAGGAATAATGCACCCACCAAATGATACCTGCTCTGTGGTGGTACTACTGGAGTCCTGACTATTAGAGAACAGAGTAAAGGGGTGTACACAGTCTGGAATTGTAAAACTACAAAGTCCATCTATATGGTAGGTGGGAGAATTAGATAATGGAGCAAGAAGGGGGCATGTACAAACTTATGACTGGTATCCCAATATGATTTTGGAACAGATCATGGCAAACTGGCAGATCTGCATCTTTAGTCCAGTTTATTTGGATTTAATGAATTGAAAAATATATAATAATTATTATCATTATTAGATTTTAATATATGGTAAAAGGTTTAAATGTTATAAGTGCAGAACACTTGAAGTGAACAGGGTGAGAGAAGAGTAAATATCTCACCTCCTCTGGCTTGGTCTCTCCGTTCTCACTGGGCACTGCCTCCTTCTCCTCCTTCTTCCCTTTGGCTCCACCCTTCTTTCCTTTTACCGGTTTTTCCTCAGATTTCTGCAAAATGAAGCCTTTTGTATGAAAACTACACCAAACTCAATCTTTTGTCTTAACTCATCTCAACTCAACTATTGGCCAAATGAATTCAAAATTTGGCCTTGAGTTACACAGAGCTTTAGATCGTTACATCACCGTACCCGCATGTTTCACTCTGTACAAGGTACTGATTAAAAGATGTGTTTTGTATTTATTTGAGCTCATCTGCTACAATTTAAAGCTGTAATGCTAAGGAGGACGCTTAAATGAAAATTCCTTGCCTGGTCTTTTATAACCTGGGAGCTGTAAACACGATTACACAAACTCCTCTGATTAGGAACAACCAAAAATATCCATCCCAAAGAAACTTACTCAACAGAGAGCGAGAGCAGGAGTCTGAGGGTTTACATCGTGACTGAATTATAACAATATGCTGCTGCAGAGTTGCAAACATCAGTTTTATAATAGGTTTTAACTCATAACTCTTTGTATTCCTTTTGTATAAATGTGCACGCTGACTTTGGTTGCCAGATAAATCATGTTGAATCAGCCAATCGGAGTGTCCTGTGTTCTAATGACTGACGTTTCACGATAGCTCTGAGGACGACAGAACGACTGTGTGGTGCATCACAGTGAAGAATCTCAGCTGCACCTTAACAGTCAACATAAATCAAAGAGGCATCATGGTCAAATGTCAATTAAATGAAATGACATGACCGGAACTAATGCTGTGTCACTCTGGTCCACAGTGAGTGGTTTTTTTTTCAATAAACAACCACTGCAGCTTTGGCTTTGCCAAATTAAACCTATTAAACCTAAAACTACTATTAAGGACTATATATATTACACATACAGAAGTTTTTACCTAGTTTTTTGTTTGAAGCCAAGAAAACTTCCACAAGACAAGCACAGTTTTTTGTATGGACTAAAATCATTTAGAATTTCCATCTTTTCTCTAGAGTTAAATTAAACGGTTAGTTCTAATACCATGTAGGTGGGTAATTCTCTTTAAACCACACAGCCTGCTATGATTTAAATACAAAACAATGCCTTTAAGATGAGAAAAGTTTTTTTGTCAGCTTTGTGCAGCAAAGTGGCTATTTCTGTCATCTATCACTTTTTTTTTTAATCACAGTCTTTATTCCGTTCTTTTACTCTTATTTTGGCAACAACCAGTTTGCTCTCTCTGTATATTTGGGGTTTAACTATGTTTGTTTTGTCATTTTGTCATATTTCAACTTGTGTTTTGTTGCATTGAAGCAGTATTTGCCAGAATGAAATATATATATATATATATATATATATATATATATATATATATATATATATATATATATATATATATATATATATATATATATATATATATATATATATGGAAATACAAAAGAAAATAATGAACTACCAACAAAGCCTTTCTGAGAATTTAGATTCTGAGGTTAAAAAAAGCTTAATTGTATTTTATCCCAAAGGCATTTGATGGGGTTGAGGTCTGTGTGCCGGCCAATCAACTTCTTCCACACCAAACCTACTGTGTGGATGCATCATTATAACAGCATACTTAGATTAAAGGTTCGAAACATAACAGAACATAAAAAAAAATATTTATTAGAACTACACTAACACAGAATTTTGACAAACTTACTTTGCTGTGAATGACACTGATGACATCATAGTTTGAAAAGGCGAGGTTTTATTAACATGACAACAAAAATGCATTTAAAAAGTAACTGTTCAAAACGTTTGAGAAATATCAGTGCAAACAGTCCAAATCAATACCAAAATGCAAAGTAAACCTTCAAACCGAAATAGAAATCAAAAGCAAATAGTCACAAAGCTTCCCTTCAATGGCAACAAGCTATAAAAACACATCTGTCATCTTATGCGTAATTGGCTATAACGCTTAGGATTTGCTTCAGGTTAGTAAAGCATGTTCATAAAGCCTGAAGTAAAACTTGTAAAGTCCTCCACAGTTATTATGGCTAGGCTGTAACTCCCACACTTCCCCATTACGCAATGGTTTGGCTCTTAAACTGGTGAAAACACAGGCTGGTTCTAAGAAAGGTTAGTGGCAGCAGCTTCCTTTTAAAAAGTGGGATGCCAGATGCCGCTCACATCACTTTCCTGGCTTTTGAGTTAAAACTGCGTCTGTTAGGTTTGAGAATGACATCTGGTCTACTTTTTTCAGTTTTCACCTAAATTTTTATTTATAGGTTGATATTTTTACTCACTCATTTTTCTTAATGAATGATAATGTGGTTACCTTAACTGCAGGTTTTTTGGCCTTGGGCTCGGGTTTGGCCGGAACAGGTTTCTGTCAATCAAAAACACAAAAACAGTTACGATGCATACAATCAGTGTAAATGAGTTTTCATGATAATTAACCCTGATTATAATAAATCGTTCAGTCTAACACAAAAGTAAGAGCAGTCATGATGAGCTGTCATGTTTTCTTAATTTTATGCAAAAAGAGGAATAAACTGCGATAACTTCACTTGACTGGATTCAGAGAGAAGCCAACCAACACAAGCTATATGCAGCGATAACATAAAAGATACAAACAGTTGAACAACAAGGAAATGGAAATTAAAATAGATCAATCAGCAACACACATTCAAGAGGACATGTTAAAAAAAACAATGGGTGACAGCAGTTGACATAAATGAGCTACACAATACATCAAATGGAAAACAAGGCAATACCAAACAAATCAGTAAAAAATAAGCAGAGAGCACTGCCTCCAATTATTCTCTTAAAATATATAAAACTAATCTGTTGTATATTGTCTTACTACAAATACAGTTAATACACTGTTTATCATTTATGAACCTTTAGTATTTTTTTCCCAAGTACAATAAAAACACTGGATTTCAATTACACCTTCAAATTGAACACTTCAGCAGTTTGAATAAGAGATTTGTGTATTCATTAAGGACGGGTTAAATTTCATGTTGAAAGGCTAAAAGCCAACAAACACCCTATAGATTTCATGCAAACTGGGTGTGGGTTGTATTCCAAGTTTACAATAAGCAATTTACATAACCAAACCATGGACCGCAGTTAAATAAACTGATTCAAAACACAATGAGGATCACACAGTTATGATATTTTACTATACAGAACACATCACCGGTAAATACAAACTAAAATCAGACTGTATGACGTTCAGTTGTTCAGTCTGAATGGGCTTATTCCATTAACCGTTTTATGAAGTAGCGGGTGGGATGGCATTCGCATTTTTTAATTACTATACATGACTTTTAAGACAAGGTACAGGAGGCACATGGCTGCCCACATAACCTTTAATTAGGGATTTATGAAAGATGTCTTACAGGATTCTTTAATGACTGATAAAGAATCTGTCTGGCCAAAAAAAGATGTCAGTGTTTATTTGCAGGATTTGCGGATCACAAGTGATCACCCAAGACACATTTCTAACAATTATACTACACAGGTACACTTATGACTTTACACTGAATCTACCAGGTCTGAACAGGCCCTCAGAAACGTATTTCTGCAACCACTACATGCGATTTTAAGAACGAATAGCAGGAATTACAGGTTTCTCTTGTTCTTAATCAATCTAGCAACAGCAAGACTTCGTACCTTAATTGGACACACCGTTCCTATCCCAGCAGTGTTACTGAGGTGTTTAAATGAAACTACAGCAGCACTGCTGCACTAAAACCCCCTCACCACATCACTGCAGAACTGTTCTGTGATGCTCCTGACCGATAGAGAACAGAGAACCAACAGGGGACTAACAACAACAAAGAACACAGATGGACTACAATCTGTAATTGTAAAACACAAAGTCCATCTATATGGTAAGGGGAGGAAATAGACAATAGAGCAAGAAAGTGGTGTGTGCAAATTTTTGACTGGTACAGTATGTGGATGCATAGTTGAGGAAGTGTAGAGACTTACTGAGGACAGGCGCTCTGACCGCCGAGTAGGCTGGGAATAAAACAGAAAGATTGTGTTAGTAAAATGCTTATAACATGCAACTGTGTCGTATGGTTTGCACTAATTCAGGACTAACATACAGAAATGTTTTGCTGAGTCTACTCTACTGAACCGACTCCTATTTATTCATGTGTACAGCCGAAAACTCACCTCCTTTTTCGTGACTTTAGAAGAGTCTTTCACCTCGGCTCCCTCGGGTGACTAAAAAAACAAAACAAGTACACACAATTTACATAATCTGTAAGCAGTTTAATTAGCATTTTGTCCACACATTTTACAGTGGATTCCCAGGCGGCTTGTGTTTCATCTTCATGTGATATTCATAATCAATCCAACGAGTGAGCTTTTGAGGGAATAAAATGCAAACCTGTCATTGCCATGTCCATGCATAGCTACGATCCTTATTTGGGCCCAATTTAAATGATGTTTATCTCGTCAACCGCACAGCTTAATTTAGGGCGTGTCGGTGTGCCTATGTTATCGTAATGACAAGATGAATATGGCTTTACTCTTAATTATTTACGGGTGTGGTTTTTTCCATAAAATGCAAAAAACAATGAGCGCGTCACTGGCCGTCACCTTTAGTCTGACTTCGGAAGATTGCTATTTAGACGGTGCAACGACCTGTTTTAATAAGGGGAGAAAGGTGGCGTAGTGCTTAGTATCTGCCTCTCAGCGCTGGAGATCCAGGTTCGAATCCCGATCTGGGTGGATTTTCCATGTTCTCTCCACGTCAGGTGGATTTTCTCTAGGTCTGCTCTAAATTGTCCATATATATATATATATATATATATATATATATATTGCCCAGCGATAGATTGGCCCCCTGTCCTGGGTCTATCTGCCCAGCGCCCGAGACGTTCTCCCCTGGATGGGCATGGGGTACCCCACCACGACCTTAATAGAGGATAAAGCGGGAGATAATGAATGAATGAATATATATATAGGCAGCACAGCGGCTTAGTGGTCGGCACGTTCACCTCTCAGTGCTAGAAGATTACCTGTTCGAATCCCCATCTGGGTGGAGTTTCCATATTCTCCCCGTCTGTCTGCGTGGGTTTCCTCCGGGTTCTCCGGTTTCCTCCCACAGTCCAAAAACATGGATCAAGTCAATTGAATTCTCAAAAATTGCCCCATATAGAGTGTGTCTGTGTGAGTGAGTGTGTGCCCAGCGATGGATTGGCGCCCTGTCCTGGGTGTATCTGCCCAGCGCCCGAAATGTTCTCCCCTGGATGGGCATGGGGAACCCCACCGCGACCCTAATAGAGGATAAAGCGGGAGATAATGAATGAATGAATATATGGACAATTTAGAGCAGACCTAGAGAAAACCCACCTGATGTGGGGAGAACATGGAATATATATATATATATATATATATATATATATATATATATATATATATATATATATATATATATATACACACACACACACACACACACACAGGGGTGTGTGTGTGTGAGTGCCAGGGATGCATTGTTTTTTTTTTTTTTATTAATTAACTAATTAATTAAATCATCAATCAAGTCTCTTTTATATATATATATATATATATATATATATATATATATATATATATATATATATATATATATATATATATATATATATATATAAAAAAGAAACAGTATAGAAAAATAAATAAATAAAAAAAAAATACACGATGTTTTCCAGAATTGTATAACTGTTGTTATTTATTGTAATGTGTATATTTTAACATCTAGCTGCACCGGTGACCCCGCGGTGGTAATCTGGTTATCTGGTTATTTGGTTATCTGGTTAACCCCTCCCGGGTTTCAACTATTTGTTTACAGCGCCCCGAGGCTCTGCGCGCGCGCGCTCCCTACCGCTCTGACTGCCGAGCCAGCGGCTTACATACGGGTCCGAACCGTGTGAGCTGTGGGGAGGGGGGGAGGAGGAGGAGGGGGGGGGGCGTTTTTAAACAAGGCTACTCAATAAATACTCAAATCCACCACAAATCGACGCCAAATAACCGATGCGAACACGTAGCCGGCGAGGCGACGAGCTGAAGCAGCGAAGCGGCGTTTAAGCGCCAAAAATCCCCCCGAACAGAGAGCAGCATCAAGCGCCGTGTGACATTCATCAAACGAGCCAGAGAGATGGGAATCGACTCCGTCTCACGATCGGTTCCGAGAATCCGAAACACAAACGATTCCAACGGCCAACTCTGGTTGGCTACAGCTGAGGCGAAAGTCGATGTGAAATGCGAATCCGAATTAAAAATGTCTCTGACACAAAAAAACAAAACAAAACAAATAAAAATAATAATAATAACAGACCGAAACATCTAACAAACGGCATTGTTTCGGTCATGTACGTCGAACCGACTCTCAACACCTGGAATCTGAATCCGAATCGGTTCCCACATTTTTTTTGCGATTCGGACCGTCCTATAGAAGCCACTATCATGGAGGAAAATCGCGATCTTTAACACGACGACCGAATCCAAACCGAGTGCAAAATATAAGCGCGGGTTTGCGCGCCGCCCGCCCGCCACATACGCGCATCTACTAACCGCAAGAGGGAAAAGCAGGCCGGGGGTTTCAAACTTAGAAATCGTCTTATACCTGGTCGACGTTTTAACCATTGAAAAGCGAAGCGCTTCGGTCTGAAACGCACGGATTCTGCCGTTTGGAAAAAAAAAAACGACGAAAACGACACGAACGCAACGAACTTACCTTTCTCTTGGGCATTTTTGTCCGCGTGTTTTGACTCGCTAAACGACTTTGTGTTGAACAGGTCGGCGGACCGAGCGGAGGGAGATGTTCGGGGAGTGAGTTTGTAACTACGACGGAACACTGGATCGATATCTAAAACACCTTCTGTAATAACATGTTAATAATATGCGCCTATCCTTTGCACCCATTGGACACCCTTCGAGTCGCTTTGACCTCTTGTCGCTCGCGATTGGACAGTTTCAAGAGCCGTGTAAATAAACCCGGCGCGCCGATTGGCCTATATTTCAGAAACAGGCCGTGGACGTCGGTCCGATTGGTTACGCGCTTTTTTTCCCTCGGCAAATCACGACTCGGGGCAGCGGATTGGTTGCGAGGGGCACGTGAGACGGGAAGCAGGGTGAGCGGCTAGCCAATCAGCGCGTGACACCGCGAGTCTGGCTGTCTGGGAAACGTATTTCTCGTTCCACCAGTTTGTCGTCGTTGTAAATAAAACAAAACAAACAAACAAAACAAAACAAAAAAAAGGCAAAGCATTCAATACATTGAGATTGTACGATGTTTCACGGTATTTTATACGCTGCATTTGTTATCATAACAAAGATTCTTAACAAAGATCATAATGCAGGTTTCTGCTGCAGACATAAGCTTTGTCCACACAAATATATTCATTCATTCATTATCTCCCGCTTTATCCTCTATTAGGGTCGCGGGGGGGTTCCCCATGCCCATCCAGGGGGAGAACGTCTCGGGCGCTGGGCAGATAGACCCAGGACAGGGCGCCAATCCATCGCTGGGCACACACTCACACACACAGACACACTCTATATGGGGCAATTTAGAGAACTCAATTATCTTGATCCATGTTTGTGGACTGTGGGAGGAAACCGGAGAACCCGGAGGAAACCCACACGGACACGGGGAGAACATGGAAACTCCACCCAGATGGGGATTCGAACCGGGAACCCCTAGCGCTGAGAGGAGAACGTGCTGACCACTAAGCCACCGTGCCGCCCACACAAATACAATTACACTGAAACATACGATCAAATCATCTTTTTTTTCATCCATTCATTATCTCCCGCTTTATCCTCTACTAGGGTCGTGGGGGGGTTCCCGATGCCCATCCAGGGGGAGAACATCTCGGGCGCTGGGCAGATACACTCAGGACAGGGTGCCAATCCATCGCTGGGCACACACTCACACACACAGACACACTCTATATGGGGCAATTTAGAGAACTCAATTATCTTGATCCATGTTTTTGGACTGTGGGAGGAAACCGGAGAACCCGGAGGAAACCCACGCGGACACGGGGAGAACATGGAAACTCCACCCAGATGGGGATTCGAACCGGGAATCCCTAGCGCTGAGAGGCGAACGTGCTGACCACTAAACCACCGTGCCGCCACAAAACAAACAAATAAAACAAACAAACCAAAAAAAAAGCATTCAATACATTGAGATTGTACGATGTTTCACAGAGACGGTATTTTATACGCTGCGATTTGTAATCGTAACAAAGATTCTTAACAAAGATCATAATGCAGGTTTCTGCTGCAGACATATGCTTTGTCCACACAAATACAATTACACTGAAACATACAATCAAATCATCTTTTTTTCATTCGTTCATTCATTATCTCCCGCTTTATCCTCTATTAGGGTCGCGGTGGGGTTCCCCATGCCCATCCAAGGGGAGAACGTCTCGGGCGCTGGGCAGATACACTCAGGACAGGGTGCCAATCCATCGCTGGGCACACACTCACACACACAGACACACTCTATATGGGGCAATTTAGAGAACTCAATTATCTTGATCCATGTTTTTGGACTGTGGGAGGAAACCGGAGAACCCGGAGGAAACCCACACGGACACGGGGAGAACATGGAAACTCCACCCAGATGGGGATTCGAACCGGGAATCCCTAGTGCTGAGAGGCGAACGTGATAACCACCAAGCCACCGTGCTGCCTCAAATCATCTTATTACTCTATATTCCTCTACTAGGGTTGTGGGTGGGTGGGGGGTCCTCATGCCCATCCAGGGGAGAACATTTTGGGTGCACTGCAGATACACCCAGGACAGGGCACCAATCTAGGCACCACCTATCTTTGAGAACACACACACACACACACACACACACACAGGGCAATTAAGAGAACCTTAAATCCATGTTTTTGGACTGTAGGCGGAAACTAGAGAACCCGGAGAAAACCCTGCTGCATGTGTTCCACTCTTGCCAGCACACACACTAACAAAAACACCATCACCATGTCGGTGTCACTGTTATGCTGAAAAGAAACAATACCTGCTCTGTGGGGTCCCTCACTGTTAGAGAACACCATGACCATGAGGATAAAGTACTTAAGAAAACAAACTACAATTTCATATTGTAGAACTACAAAGTGCACCATGTGTAGAATCAAAAGTGTACTTAATAAAGTTTTTGTTTATTTTCCAAAACAATATCTTTAAATCATCTTTAAATGAAGAAAATCCTTTCACATTTTTACGCTACATCGAACATTTAGTTTATTTAAAACTTAAATGCCAGATATGAGGAAACCACCATTTTTTAAAAACAAAATACAATATTGTTACATAATAGAACACTTCACCCGAACACATGTGACATGATTTAAAAGAATAGTGCTCCAGACCACCAAAAAGCTCCTCTACAATGACCTCACAATGGGCAGCATTTTACTGTGACTTCACAATGGAACGTTTCCATACTGATCTCACAATGGAGGACATTCAACCTAACACACATGCCTGTTCCTCTAGAGGCATACTGTGATGCAGGTGGGAAGGACTAGAGGTTTCCTGGGCCTAGAGTTAAATTAAAAACCAGTCAGAAAATACTCTAGAGATAAATAGGCCTTAGTTTGAAGTGCTTTCTGATTAAAGATTTGCAGGATCAATTCCTGGAGCATTGTGTGGATTTTACAGCAAAGCATTGCCTTCAACAGACAACAAAAGACACGAGGAGATATAATTAAATTTCTTTATTTCCATTTCCTTCACAAAGTACAAATTCATAGTGCATGAAAGATAGTTAAGTACAAAACTAAAACATCATTAAATCCCTGTTGATTCCAGTTTTTTGGTGTGTAAATACCAATGCAAACAATGATTTTTTTATTACTGTGAAACCTGTAGTGAAAATGTTTCTGTATATATCTATCATGTCACAGTCGCTTGCTGGTCCCGGGTTAAGTTTGCAATGTGTTGGAGGAAGCCGTGAAACAGGTTCAACCTATACGGTTTATTCTGAAGAGAGACAGGAGGTAATCTCACAGGCACGGGTAACCGAACAATCGTAACAAAAATGATGCTCGTGCAAAGAATGAGCGAACGAGAGGAACATAAATAACAAAAGTACATCACATGACTCATGAAACCAAACAGAGCAACCAATGGAAAGATGACGATAATTAACCCACACAAGTCAAAAGATAAAAATAATGAATTAATTGACTAAAATAAACCCAAAATAACGAAAAACAAAAAAGAGTGATGAGTGGCATGGCTCTATTCACACATCACCTCTAGATTTAGCTTTAAATTTTACGACCGTCTCATTTGTGCTTTTGATATTTTAATGTGAACAATTCATGTCTGTAAACTTTGCTCAAGGGCTGAAGCAAGTGTGTGGTGCTTTGGAGGCGGTTAATGATAATAAGACAGTAATGGTTCCAGCACTGCTTTCTTTACCAGTTATTGATCATGCACTCATTGATCATGCAGATTATAACCTGCCTGCTAAGTGCTCATAAAAGTAAATATGACAGGATTTAAGCTGTGGGTCAGTAATTTAGCACCTTTCATTAAAAGGTCATTGTCTGATGCACAGGTTTGATTGTTTTCAGCCACTCATTCTGTTTTAATTCTGAGCTTTACACTGACATGAACGGTTGCCCCACAGGACTATTCATATTACAAGATTTTGGTATTTGTAAACTACTTTAATAATAGAGATTTTAATCACATTAGACCCCAAAAATTGGAAACCACAGAAAAACAGGGAGCTGGTTGATAATTCCACTGTTTCTCTATTAATTTCTCTAAGACAAAAAATAATTTTAGAGAAGTTCACTTCACTCTAATGATGAATGCCTCCTGGTGCTTCAAACTCACTGTGGGCCTAATTCTCACTCTGTATCGTTCACCACTGCTGAATAGTGCAACGATCTTTCCAGCACTGTCCATAATGCTGAGCCATTTATCATCTTTAAGAAACATCTCAAAATACACCTCTTCCACAAACACTTGCTACGAAGAAAAAAAAAGCCAGATTAGATAAAGATAGGGTTGATATGACTACAGTGTAGGTGGGTTTTTTAACTACTGAGTCATGTTGTTCTCTCATTTGTAAGTCGCTTTGGATAAAAGCGTCTGCTAAATGACTGAATGTAAATGTAAGATGTAATCGGACAACTGAACCAACAAAGAGCATTATGTGCACTTTTCATTGATGACCATACAAATACTAAAATCTACTTTTTGAGAAATATGTCATAAATTATTAAACTTATCTTGTGTACTGTGGTTTTTTTCAAAGAGTAACTTCTTCAATTTCATCATCAAATGATGTAATGGCCTTAACTGCCAGGCTGCTGTGTGAATGCAGCATGGTCTTGCTGGAGTCATTCGTTTGGTGTGGTGTCTCGATATCCCTTTTGCGTACGTTCAGCCCTCCTGATGAGGGTTTTGTGCTGGAGGAACTCAAGAGCTCCATTTTTCCAACTGGGTCAGGGGGTGAAGACGGGGTTGTAGACCCAAACAGCTGCTGCATGAGGTTGGATTTTCTTTCCTTCGCCAACATGCTGAGATTCAGCTCCCCATCCCTGTCCCCCATTGGCTGGCTTACGAGCTGACCTAGGGGACCGGTGACTGTTCGTGATGTGGGTTTACCAAACGATGGTGCGTAGCTGCCAAAGGTGACGTCATGATCCATATTGTTCTGTGATTTGGAACCGCTCTCCTTCTTCCCAACTTTAGGCGTGCTCAGGTGCTCAGACTCTGTGAAATTAATTATGGAGGAATTTTGATTCTGGATCTCAGGGTAGCTGGATGAAGAGTGATTGGCTGGATTTTCCTTTCCTTGATTCTGCATGTCAATCTCATGCATCTTGGCTAACAGCTGCTCCTTGCGTCGCCATTCCTCTTCTAAAAATTTCTGTTTCGCCTGAACCTCTTGCTCTTTTACCTGCTGCTCTTCCTCCATCTTTTTTTCTGTAATAGTCATTTTGAAATCTTTTGAGTTCAATCCTGTTGTAAGAGTAAAATATAGATAAAAATATAAATACATGTGCACAAAGATAGAAGATATCACAATTCACCCCATAGCATTTTAAATTCCAGTGTAAGCAACCACTTTGCAGGCACTGTAAATCAGGGTCATTTATTTCCAAAAATGTCACAAAGCAGTTTTAAAATGTAGAATAAATATCTTCTTATAAACAAGGGCGAAAGTGTGTGTGTGTGCGTGTGTGTGTTCCCTATACAAATCTACACTATTGCTTCGATTACCACTTTTCACATACTTAAATTTTAGGATCCTATGGAGGTTTATATACTCTTTACAGCCACCAAGAAGTGACTTAAGATGTTCCACAACCAATACACAACCAATGGTTCAACACCAGTTATAGGTGACCAAGAGTTGTTAGAGCTGCTGTGCTCAGAGGAAACCTCTATTTAAGGGATGTGTATTTTTTCTCTCACTGTTGACAATTGTAATCCTAAGTTGCATATTCCTTTCTCATGCTGATTACCTCACTGCTTTATTGGCAGAAATAAAAAAGCAAAACAGAACTCTATTTTATTGGGAGATAAATAGGTGAGTTCACAATTCGGTCCAACCATTTTAAAACTCACCGCTCCTCTGTCCTGCTTCCTTCTCTTCATTTAATTGTTGTGGACTTTTTATCCCATTGTCTTTTTCTAATTTTTTCTCACTTTCCTTATCGCTCTTGCGCTCTTGCGTCCGTTCACGCTCCGAGTCTTGCTCCGTTTCCCTCTTTCGTGCCGTTTCTTTTTCTCCTTTTACGTTCTGGGAGCCCATTTTTTCTGCTGCCTTCAGTTTTTGTTCATTGTTTTGCAGCTCCTGTATGATCATTTGCAGAAAGAGGTCAAATACAAAATTTGGGAATGACAAAAGACATAAAGGGATAAAACAGACTTTATATATGATCTTTTAACAAATGATTAATTCGGTGCAACTTACAAATGTACCCACTTAAATGGTTGGTGTCAATGAACAAGGTCACCCATAATGCAGTACTCCTGAAGCAACCAGGGTAAAGGGCCTTGTGTGGGCACAACCTCAAACCTTAAGAATAATAGCCAAAAACCCAACCACTGAGCTACTACGCTCACAAACGAAAATTGCTAATGAAAATGAATAAATATTATTTCTTTTATTTATTTATATATGTATTAAAGCCGTGTGTCCGAATTACCACCATAATCATTTAATAAAGCACATTTCCACCTCATTCTGGTTCAGATTATGCTTTTAAGAGATGTTACATTTATCTAAAACTGTGCTAAAGGTGTTCATGATGTAAATCTGCTTAAGCAGTAGGACCATCTCCCTCTTGGGATTACCCATAATCTGGAAATCTTTAAATCAGGACACTGTTCCATGTAGTAGGATTAGTGATTAACCTAGGTTATTGGTTACATCACTGAACAGACCAGTTTTATATCATATCATCAACAAATTGAAGGTATAAATGCGTCAAAAGCTCACAGCATTGAGCAGATTTCTTTTCTAAAAAAAAAAAAACATATTGATGTAACAGAAATGAAATTCATGCAGAGAGGTTACACAGAGTTGCATGCTAGCAGACGGCAGGGCTTGCACATTAGACTCAACCTTTTTGATCCAGTTACTCAGTGCAGGTCGCCGCACCTGTAAATTGACAATGACACTTTGAATGGACATTTTAAATACCTGCTTACCGGCCATTACACACATAACACCTAGAAATATAAATATAGGTCTGGGGTACAAAGTTAAAATGACAATTACACATATTACAGCATCGCTAAACTGATGATGTAATCAGTTAACCGTGTTATTCTACAGAGTATTACTTAATAAAGCGGTCAGGAAATGTAGAATTACTATCTTGATAGTTGCTCAAGGACCAACACTAATTACTTAGTTGAACTGAATTAAAACCTCACCCTCCAGCTCAATAACACAACAGCTTAACCATTAAGTTTCCACATCCCAGACGTGTACAGCACATGGACCACAGCCATTAAAGTTTAAGGTTAATGGATGGGAGTCACCGTAATCTCTTAACCTAGACTGTATCAAGTCTATACAGATTGTAAAAAATAAAAGGCTCTGTTGGTGTTTTTCAGATATAATATCTGTCTAAAAACTTAAATTAACTATGAAATCTTTAAGTATGATGTATGATAAAGCTTGTGTCTATTAAAGTGCTGAGCACTTGCCTTAAGTGTGAGATCATCATCATCATTCTGGTCATGAGAGGAACTTTCGCATCTGTCAGTGAGAGCAGGGGGTGGTGGTGGGAAGCCCTCTGAGAGCATTCGGTCTGCAGTTTGCACGTCTTTACAAGTGTTCATACTGGATCCTAAAACAAAAGATTATTAAATCAGCACTAATCCAACTCAGATGTTTAGTCCTCGATGCTGATCTGAGCAAAACACCTGTTTGAGCTCGTTGATATAAAATAATCAAATTGTTTCACAAGATCAACCGCCGGGCTACCATGCTGACGTTGAGACTTTTTACCTTTTTGTTTTGCGGATTCTTTTAGGTCCTTCTTTGGAGTCCTTCTTAAAATTCTGTTGGCATAAATGTTTTTGACATCCAACTCCCTCTCCTTCTCCTAAAAAGACAAAATTAAAATGCATCATAAAAATGGCACTGAGGTCATGCATGGTCAAACCTTTCATAGTGCTGTTACTAAATTATCTAGTTTCGCATGGGTTGCCACAACGGATCATCATACCTGTCATAAATACGATCTCATCATAACTATCCTCCTAGACCACCCAAACCACCTGCATGTCTTCACTTAAAATATTCATAAACCACCACCTTCCTTTCTCACCTCCCCCTGCCTGGCTGCTACATCCTTAGCATTAACCCCTGCACATTTTCAAACCACCTGCATTTCACATCACTAAAACATCCAACCTTTTCTTTTTTCCCCCTGATAAATCTATTCCTAAACTTGTCCATCCTCATCACCTCCCAGTGAGAGCTGCTAATTTACCGTGTAAGTGTTTCGGGTACCTTTAATTTTGCACTAAGTCTGTCTATTTCTGCTCGCATCGCTTGAAGTTCTTGCAGGGTGTCGTGGGCTTTCCTTCGCTCGTTGGCCAGCTGTCTTTGTAAACTTCCAGTACTGAGCTCCATGTTCTTTTCTAGTTCCTGTCAGAAAAGCTATTATTATCTTTTTTTAGTAGTAGCATTTATAATAGGGGTGTTAATACATTGTGTATGACTTTTAATCATATATATATTTACATTTAGTCATTTAGCAGACACTTTTATCCAAAGCGACTTACAAATAAGGGGCGGCACGGTGGCTTAGTGGTTTAGCACGTTCGCCTCTCGGCGCTAGGGATTCCCGGTTCGAATCCCAATCTGAGTGGAGTTTCCATGTTCTCCCTGTGTTCATGTGGGTTTCCTCCGGGTTCTCCGGTTTCCTCCCACAGACCAAAAACATGGAAGTCAATTGAATTCTCCAAATTGCCCCATATAGAGTGTGTCTGTGTGAGTGAGTGTGTGCCCAGTGATAGTTTGGCGCCCTGTCCTGGGTGAGTCTGCCCAGCGCCTGAGTCGTTCTCCCCTGGATGGGCATGGGAAACCCCCCCCCACCCACGACCCTAATATAAGATAAAGCGGAAGATAATGGATGGATGGACTTACAAATGAGAACACAAGTCAGTAGTTATGAAGAAAATCACTTATTATCAAACCTGATCGTTATCTGATCCTGATCCCTTTTTAAAAAAAAAAAAAAAAAAATGTAGGTTAAGGGCGGCACGGTGGCTTAGTGGTCAGCACGTTCGCCTCTCAGCGCTAGGGATTCCCGGTTCGAATCCCCATCTGGGTGGAGTTTCCATGTTCTCCCCGTGTCCGCGTGGGTTTCCTCCGGGTTCTCCGGTTTCCTCCCACAGTCCAAAAACATGGATCGAGTCAATTGAGTTCTCCAAATTGCCCCATATAGAGTGTGTTTGTGTGAGTGAGTGTGTGCCCAGCGATAGATTGGCGCCCTGTCCTGGGTGTATCTGACCAGCGCCCGAGACGTTCTAGCCTGGATGGGCATGGGGAACCCCACCGCGAACCTAATAGAGGATAAAGCGCAAGATAATGAATGAATGAGTAGGTTAAAAACCTGTTATAAGATTAAGGGGAGATTACAGTTAAACTAATGGTTGTTAGTACTAGTTATGGTTATAAAAGAATGAATGAGTCTAAATCGGCGGCACGGTGGCTTAGTGGTTAGCACGTTCGCCTCTCAGCGCTAGGGATTCCCGGTTCGAATCCCCATCTGGGTGGAGTTTCCATGTTCTCCCCGTGTCTGCGTGGGTTTCCTCCGGGTTCTCCGTTTTCCTCCCACAGTCCAAAAACATGGATCAAGGTGAATTGAATTCTCAAAATTGCCCCAAATAGAGAGTGTCTGTGTGAGTGAGTGTGTGCCCAGCGATGGATTGGCGCCCTGTCCTGGGTCTATCTGCCCAGCGCCCGAGATGTTCTCCCCTGGATGGGCATGGGGAACCCCACCGGGACCCTAATAGAGGATAAAGCGGGTGATAATGAATGAATGAATGAATGAGTCTAAATCTAAATGTCCCACAAAGTAATGTAGAGCGTTCAGTGTGTGCAGACCTTCACTCTCTGCTCGTTCTCCTGCACTTTGAGCTGAGATTGCAGCAGTTTGCGGCTCAGCTCCTCTCGTTCTCCCAGCTGCTTTTCATCCGCGAGTTGCCGCAGTTTGTGCAGCTGGTCTCGGCAGCGCTGCAGGTGCGTGTCGGTCTCTTTGCAGCGGCGCTCGGCTGCGCGCTCCTTCTCCTGACTGCGCCGCAGTCTCTCTCGCAGAATGCGGGTCTCGTTGCTGTGGCGGGAGACGAGCTGGGAGATCTCACTCTCCGTGTCGTCGTAGCGGTGCAGCGCCTTCTCGTGCCGGTACTGAAGCTTCCGCAGCAGGCGGTTCTCCCTCTGCAGCTCATCGATGCGCAGCTGCATTTCGACCAACGAGTTTTTCAGCTCGCTCATCTTCAGCACTCGCTCAGAACCCAGGTGTTTGCTGACGAGGTTCAGCTCTTTAGGAGGCGCGTTTTTACCGAGGCTCTGAGAACGCACACCATTGGGACGCCCTGCGGCTGGACGCCGGAGGACCTGCCGTGCTCCTGCACAGAAACGATCGAATATTATTCATTCATTCATTCATTCATTCATTATCTCCCGCTTTATCCTCTATTAGGGTCGCGGTGGGGTTCCCCATGCCCATCCAGGGGAGAACGTCTCGGGCGCTGGGCAGATAGACCCAGGACAGGGCGCCAATCCATCGCTGGGCACACACTCACTCACACAGACACACTCTATATGGGGCAATTTGGAGAATTCAATTGACTTGATCCATGTTTTTGGACTGTGGGAGGGAACCGGAGAACCCGGAGGAAACCCACGCAGACACGGGGAGAACATGGAAACTCCACCCAGATGGGGATTCGAACCGGGAATCCCTAGCGCTGAGAGGTGAACGTGCTAACCACTAAGCCAGCGTGCCGCCATCGAATATTATATTCAACAAAACATACGTTTAGTCATTTAGCAGACACTTTTATCCAAAGCGACTTACAAATGAGAACATTACAAGTCAGAAGTTATGGAGAAAACCAACTATACTGTAAATTCATCAAACCTAATTGATATTAGATGCTGCGGCCCCTCCCCCCCTTTATTAAAATTTTATTTTTATTTTATTTTATTTTTTTTTTCTACAACAGGTATTTGATGAATGTACATGAATGTATACTGCAGAGAAAAGAATCATGAAACACGTCACTTAATTATTTATTCATTCGTTCATTATCTCCCGCTTTATCCTCTATTAGGGTCGCGGTGGGGTTCCCCATGCCCATCCAGGGGAGAACGACTCGGGCGCTGGGCAG
The DNA here is from genome assembly GCA_019802505.1 of Corydoras sp. C115. Lineage (NCBI taxonomy): Eukaryota > Metazoa > Chordata > Actinopteri > Siluriformes > Callichthyidae > Corydoras > Corydoras sp. C115. The sequence goes on along the minus strand of JAFMOC010000051.1, from coordinate 526,213 downwards.
ATACACCCAGGACAGGGCGCCAATCCATCGCTGGGCACACACTCACTCACAGAGACACACTCTATATGGGGCAATTTGGAGAATTCAATTGACTTGATCCATGATTTTGGACTGTGGGAGGAAACCGGAGAACCCGGAGGAAACCCATGCGGACACGGGGAGAACATGGAAACTCCACCCAGATGGGGATTCGAACCGGGAATCCCTAGCGCTGAGAGGCGAACGTGCTGACCATTAAGCCACCGTGCCGCCCGTCACTTAATTAGTAACTTAAATTAAATTGATGTTTCTTTGTTCAGTCCATTTGACAGCTTGATATAAAAACAACACTGAACACATTGAATTTTGCATGGTTTGAGGAAATGAGTTTGGGGAAGGCCCCAAACGCATAACCTACAGGAACCAATCCTGTGGATATTTAAAAAATATTACTTAATTTATATAAAATTTAATATATTGCCTTTATTCTATCCATTTATTTCTTGTGTGGAGCAAGGTAGCTCAGTGGTCAGGGCGTTGGGCTACCAATATGAAGGTTGGGGATTCAAATCCCAGGTCCACTGAAGTTACCCATGTGGGTCCTTGAGCAAGGCCCTTAACCCTCATTGCTCCAGGGATGTTGTGATTAACCCTGGGCTCACCTTGTAAGTCGCTTTGGATAAAAGTGTCTGCTAAATGACTAAATATAAATGTTGTGTAGGACACTGATTACAATAAAATTAATGCAATTTAAACATTATATATATATCCATTATATCAGTCTTTTACATGCTCCATATTACTCATAAAAATATAAAATAAATAAATAAATTACTTTAAGTCATCACAAGATTATTATCCGCGTTAATAATATATTTAGCCGGCCCTTTTGCCATCTGTCGGCCAATCGGGGTACTGCGTGAACTGCAAAATTATTAACATAAACTTTATTAAATAAAATAACGTTTAAATAATCAATAGCAATAAGAAAAAAAAATGAAATGATCCGTAACTCAGTCCGTAAGTCTGAGACATTAGCATTTTTTAAAAATAAAACACTATATAATTTCTAATCCATTAATTTTTTTTTACAAACCTGTTGCGTAGGCAGGGCTGTTCAACACCTGATGCGGCCTCCCTTTCCTGGGTGGTGATGGAGAATCAGATCGTGGTGGGAAGGACCTGTCCGAATCATTCTCGTAATCATCTGAGTAGAACGAGGAGCGGCTGTGTTCTCTGTCAGAGGTCCGGTCCTGATTCCCCGGTCCTCGGTCCATGTTTTTCTCGGTCTCTGGTGTTCTGGCGTGTGCTCTATCCCCTGATGAGCCGTCAACATTGTCATAATATAGCCCCTGCTTTTTAGACCCCACAGATAAACCTGAGTACTTCGACTCACTGCTGCGGGACAGTACACTCTTCTCTGATTCATTAACCTGACTGTCTTCATCCAAGTGCAAAGAACTGTGGGAATCCATCTCCTACCTGTGGCAAAAACAGGCTTTTAAAAAGAGACACTAAACTTTAGCTAACTGAATATTAAGACTAGAAGAAAACATCATTAGGCCAACAAAAAAATGAAGGCAAACATTTGCATTAGTCTTTTGAGATACACCAACTGCTAATAGCATTACGTGATCCAACACTATATTTTAAACATGATGAAACAGCTCTTCAGCTGTAAATTGTTTTTTTAAATAACATAACCATTAACATGAACAGATATTTTAATGTTAACTGAACCCAATTCAAGCTTCTTTCACAGTAAGACATGGGATCATGAATTATTACCTAAACCATGATAGCACCTACATAAACAATCCATGCTGTAAATAAACTAATAAATTAGTGCACTTCAGACTGATCAGTGAAAAATGACAGTCAAATACACAAATTAAGACATTAATTGAAGAGCCATGACATCACAATTAGAAGGTGTGGTAGCTAAAGTTACCAATGTGGGTCCCTGAGCAAGGTCCTTAACCCTCATTGCTCCAGGGCTGCTGCACCAACCCTGTGATTTGACCCCAAGTAGGGTATTTGGATAAAAGTGTCTTATAAATGACCAAATGAAAATTTAAATGTAAGAAGTGCTAACACAAAAAATCTATATATAATTTAGTATGATTAATTGGAGCTTAGTGATAAAAAAAACCCACATATGTATATGTTAATCCAATTCCACAATTTCACACCTGAATGTGGATTCTTAGGTTGGGGTTAAGTCTTAGAGTTCAACAAGTTTGGTTTTGGGATTGCAAAGCGCACATTTCTCTGGTGATTTAAAAATATATTAATCTAATAAAATATTAGTTGACCCACAGCGGTCACTTCAGTGGACCTGGGATTCATAGCCTCAATGTTCAGATGGCTAGCCCAACAACCAACCCACTAACTTAATGAATTTACAAGGGGACCATATGTTACTTTGTCTTTACTGAATCATGTACCATCCAATCAGCCAATTCTGCGGCCTCATGGTGAAAATGCATGAGGTGGATGGGCTACAACAGTCAATAAAGGCAGGTTTAGCAATTTATTTGTATTATATAATTGAATATGTGTTATAAAGTGGTAAGTGGATATAAAACCCAGTACTTAAAACACAAAAAGTTATAAGTATGTTAGTATTCAACAGGTAAAGATCATTGTGGTACATGTTTTTAATAAGGACATTCATATGTAATGTTTGCAGGGTTTTACTGAGAGGTTCTAAAATAAAACCTTATATACAACAACAAATAAATCCTATTCTCGCTGACAACAGGTGTTAAAACAAAGGCGAACCCTGCGTTAAATGTGAAGTCGTGTTATTAACAGATATAAATATTGCTATATGATGTTAGCAGAGAATTTATAAAACTTAAATAGATTAAGAACATGAAGCTAACGTTGCTAAATAGTTAGCCAGGTAGCAAAGCGAGTCTCTCCGTTACATCGGGCTTTCTGTTAAAACTATTCCTTTATAAAACATTCAAATATGTTCTCAAAGCTCTCAGTGGAATCTCCTCCCTGTGCTTTATATTTACCTGAGTCCGTGCGTTTTCACTGAGCTTCTCTGGGAGCTGAAATATTAGCAGACTGCGGCGGCTGAGTGAGCAACACAGAGCCGCTGATCGGCCTCGCAGCTCGGATTAGTTCCGACATCGCTCTCGGTCTGAGCCGCGGCTTTAAAAGCAGGATTTATTCATTAAACCGACGCGAAAAGGAAACGATGGCGGCTCTGGATCTTCTTTGACTGCGTATGATCAACCACCGATCATATTTAAAGATAATCTTACACGAAAGTAGGTTCATTTAAAACCTGAAAAAGTCGGTCAACACAGTGGATCCAAAATGTTGCTCTCCGCTGTAGCAGCGTCGTGACGCCTCACCATGGCAACCGCGTTGTTTCACCCAGCAACAAAATAAATATAATATAGATTGCTAATTTCTCTTTTGTATAATAATAATAATAATAATAATTATTATTATTATTATTATTATTATTATTATTATTATTATTTCCCCAGCGATGGATTGGCGCCCTGTCCTGGGTGTATCTGCCCAGCGCCTGAAACGTTCTCCCCTGGATGGGCATGAGGAACCCCCCGCGACCCTAATGTAGGATAAAGCGGAAGATAATGGATTATTATTATTATTATTATTATTATTATTATTATTATTATTATTATTATTATTCATTCATTCATTATCTCCCGCTTTATCCTCTATTAGGGTCGCGGTGGGGTTCCCCATGCTCATCCAGGGGAGAGCGTCTCGGGCGCTGGGCAGATACACCCAGGACAGGGCGCCAATCCATCGCTGGGCACACACTCACTCACACAGACACACTCTATATGGGGCAATTTAGAGAACTCAATTGACTTGATCCATGCTTTTGGACTGTGGGAGGAAACCGGAGAACCCGGAGGAAACCCACGCGGACACGGGGAGAACATGGAAACTCCACCCAGATGGGGATTCGAACCGGGAATCCCTAGCGCTGAGAGGCAAACGTGCTGACCACTAAGCCACCGTGCCGCCCATTATTATTATTATTATTATTATTATTATTATTATTTACATTTTTAAGTTGTGGTAGTAAATAAAAAAATATATATATATAAATAATGTGTGTGGTTGGTGCATTATTCCTATCCCAGCAGTGTCACAGGGGTGTTTAAATGAAACTACAGCAGCACTGCTGCACTAAAACCCATCAGTGTCGCCGCAGAACTATTCTTAGAACGATTCTAGTATGCAGAGATAAAAATATATGTTCAAATGTGTGCTTTGTTCACAAAACCGAACTGTTGTCGTCGAGTTCTAGACATTTAACAACAACCTAAGAACCCAACATTCAGGTGGTTCATTTTCAGGTGACTATAATGAAATGTGTGTTAGAAATGAGTGAAACAAGAAAAATAACGTCACGTAACGAATGTTCCCTCGTTCTGACCTGCAGGGGAAACGACTACAAAGGCGGGAGGTGGAGGTACTAACCTGTTAAGCGTTTATCCACCGTATCTAAACAAAGTATCTGAACTTTGTTTTTTTTTTCAAACTTATATGTAGTTTTCATTACTGTGAAATTAGATTAGCATATACGTAGATGTTTTATCATCATCATTTTATCGGTTCTTCTTCAATAAATGTTTTAATCTGACTGTCGTTTTGCACTGATCTGACATCAGGTTGGTACGACGTGAAGTAACTGAGTAGTTAAGCTACTTTTTCCGTATTTGTGTGACTTTATTTGCTATATTTCTTTGGGTGGGAGCTTATCTGTTGTGAAGTTTCATTTGTTGTCAAGTAACTAATCGCTTAGTTCACTACATTTTACAAGTAGCTGACAGTTCAGTGTTAAGACACATTTCTCTTACCTGAACTTATTTGTGGAACATTAAATTATATTTTGACAAATTGCAGGAGCGTTTCTGTAACAACCTGTGTCTAAACACAATTGTCCTACGTTCTGCGGGACTTTAGTTTTATCGCTATAACAACTACCACTCTTAAGTTCCAAAGTTGTTCGGAACCTTCCATTATACTCTGAGAACTGTAGAGAATTTACAAAACTTTTATTTCATTTATTTTTTTTTACTGTTTTTAAGCCGGATGTTTTTTATTCACATTCTTCTCTCTAAATACACACAAATTACCCTAAATATTATGGAGGTTAGATGATGACGTCATTTAGCTGCTTCTATTGACTTTTAGGACAACCAATAGCTACTTTCCTTACTGAGGAGTTTGGAACACTGAATATAATATTAAATCTTAAACGGATAATTAAAACTATATAAAAAAAATATAACTGTTTTTTAAACAAAAATAGCACTGACATATCTTCTGAAGGAAGTGATGGATTTGCGATTTGGGTCGCCCTTTCCTGGGCTTCTGCCCCAGCGCCCGAGACGTTCTCCCCTGGGGGCATGGGGAACCCCACCGCGACCCTATAAAAGCGGAGTATTCAATCAAATTAGCTTACTCAAACTATTTAATTGAGTTCCCAAAAAAATGGTAATTGTTATTTCATCAAATATTTTAAGTTCGGGTAAGTCATTAAAGTGTGTTGGAACAACATTTATGATTTATGTCTCACCTGAACTTATAATAACAAATAAAAATAAAATTCTGGCTAATTCACATGTCTTGAGTTTTTAATTTTAACTTAAAATAACACATTTATTTAAATAATGGCTGAAGGGCATTACAATTTTTTTTAGAATGTACTTTTGATTGATTTGAAAAAGTATACTTCACAAAACTACACTACCCAGTATGCATTGATCAGCCGGGTGCTCTCACTACAAACACTACACTACAGTGCGTGTAATGAGAGAGTGAGGGAGAGAGGAGAGAGAGAGGAGAGAGAGAGAGAGGGAGAGAGGAGAGAGAGAGAGGGAGGAGAGAGAGGGAGAGAGAGAGGAGAGAGAAAGAAGAGAGAGAGAGGGAGAGAGGGAGAGAGAAGGAGAGAGAGAGAGGGAGAGAGGAGAGAGAAAGAGAGAGAGAGAGAGAGAGAGAGAGAGAAGGAGAGAGAGAGAGGAGAGAGAGAGAGGGAGGAGAGAGAGGGAGGAGAGAGAGGGAGAGAGAGGAGAGAGAGAGAGGGAGGGAGAGGAGAGAGAGGAGAGAGAGGAGAGAGGGAGTGGAGCGCAGTTTACACAGCCAGATAAAAATAAGTGGTAGAGGAGAGAGAGTGCCTGTGTGAGTGGAAGCGGGATTTTAGGATGGTGATTAGGGTTTATGTTGCCTCCTCATCTGCCTCTCTTGCGGTGAGTATACCGGTCGGCCTTATAAATAGTATTAATTAAGAAGATGCTGCAATTTAGTAATGAATTTACTAATTTATGCTTAAATAAACATAGTGTTTACATACATGTGTCTGTATACTCATATGCAATAATAGAAATAGATATAATAGAAATAATAGAAATAATAATGGCTATTTTATGTGATATTATTTTGTATAACGCTTATCCTAAAAGATATGCCGAAGCTGATATATGTAATGATTAGTAAACACATTGGACATTGCATGGATTTGCAATTCATGCAAATTCACATCAAACACAGGTCTTTATTGTAAGACAATACCTACATCATGCCATTCTCAATATATAAAGCTATAATATTTATGTGCATGGGTGTGTTTGTGTGTTTGTGTGTGTGTTTGTGTGTGTGTGTGTGTGTGTGTGTGTGTGTGTGTGTGTGTGTGTGTGTGTGTTTGACTTGTTTCCTTAACACTCCCTTGGATGCTTTTTTTTGCTTCACTGGCCTGATTCATATGTTCTTGTTCAGTGACACTGTGTATAAAATATAATAAAAGATAATAAGTTATAAACGATGTATGTTTTTTACATTTTAATATTTCACTTTTATACATGTCTTACGTTGTGGTCTGGTCTTTACTTAGCCCTCATGCATGGTTTAAAGCAGTAATGAAATGAGGGAGGCCAAAGTGCATGTTTACTTTCCAAACTAACCAGATCTGAACCTGAATGCAAACAGGTTTTATGTCCCACAAAACAAATGTACTTCGTTTTCCTAAAGGAAAATGCTTTTGTTACACCCACTGGTCACTGGGATGGTAGCATCAGGAGTAATTAGTAATTGTCTCCCTTTCAAAGCATGACCATGGGAGATATCTTTAATGCCTATTTATGGTATTCATTGAGTACTTGTAGGAATACACTGACTTTAATAGAACTCTGTGTATACATCTAAACAAGTTATATAATTCTTTTATAAATGGACTAGTATTAACAGGTTTAATACATGTTTTGTAGCTTTTGAAAGCTTTGAAATATTGGACAATATAAACGTTTTTAACACTGGGCAGGCAATTTGTTACAATTAGCTCTTACTTTGAAGAAATAAAGACGTGAAAGATATACATAGTATGTTTTTTTTAAGTTGTAATTCAGTTATATATACTAATTTAAAATTCAATATATTGATCATCAGGTATGTTTTCTCCAGAGGTAACCTGCTTGGTGTGTCATTAGAGCTTTAAAATAGACTGCGGCATCTTCTCTATGTAATGCATAACAGGATTAAAGGATTAGAAAATGGAGAGAACACAATTATATATATATATATATATATATATATATATATATATATATATATATATATATATATATATATATATATATATATATATATATATATATATATATATATATATATATGGCGGCACGGTGGCTTAGTGGTTAGCACATTCGCCTTTTCAGCGCTAGGGATTCCTGGTTCGATTCCCAATCTGGGTGGAGTTTTCATGTTCTGCCAGTGTCCGCATGGGTTTCCTCCGGGTTCCTCCCACAGTCCGAAAACATGTATCAAGGTCAATAAAGCAAGGTGCTGCTGCTGCCACCCAGAGCTCTGCAGAAATATGAAATATTTTCCAGGATGTATATCTGAATGAAAATTTAAAAAGCCTGCTTATGCTCCTTATCTCCGGCTGATACTGTAACCTTAGTTGAAGCAGTATTAGGTAATGGTACAAATGAGTAATGTACCCATTTCCTCCATGTCCATATTTAAACTAAACTCAGACTTGTTGAAGCAAAATGCTATTTTTAGACCTGCACAAAAAATAATATCTAAGTTGCTTTCTGTTACTTGACACACACACACACACACATACACACACACACACACACACACACACACACACACTGCTTGTTTAAAAAAAGCAATTCAATATAACACTCCCTTATGGAGATTCCCTTCTTCCTTCCCTAGGTGTTGGGTGGGTTGTAGTGAGTAGGTTGTAGCCTTTGGAATATTCAGAGTTGGATGTGTATGAGTTAGGAATGTTGAGAATTAACAGATGCTTACAGGAAGACGAATCAGCAAAGATGGGAAGCAAGAAATGAAATTCATTCATTCATTATCTCCCGCTTTATCCTCTATTAGGGTCGCGGTGGGGTTCCCCATGCCCATCCAGGGGAGAACGTCTCGGGCACTGGGCAGATACACCCAGGACAGGGCGCCAATCCATCACTGGGCACACGCTCACACACTCAAACACACTCTATATGGGGCAATTTAGAGAACTCAATTAACTCGATCCATGTTTTTGGACTGTGGGAGGAAACCGGAGGAAACCCACACGGACACGGGGAGAACATGGAAACTCCACCCAGATGGGGATTCGAACCGGGAATCCCTAGCGCTGAGAGGCGAACGTGCTAACCACTAAGCCACCGTGCCGCCCAGAAATGAAATTAATTAATTAATTAATTTATTTATTAATTCAAGTTAATTTATTTGTGTTTCATCACACTTTTTTAATAGGTATGTATATAAACAGTCTTACCTTTAACAAAATCTCATGCATGAACCTTTCTTCTAAGGCTATCTAGCTTGGCTTCCATGATAAAGCAGCTGACTGCAGAGACCATGTGAAAATCAAAGCAGCAGCAGAAATGACTGAACTCAGTGAAGCTGCACAAACAATCTCTGGAGTCCCAGCTTGCTTTAGGCTGCAGAAGCCCCAAGAAAAGTTCTTTTTAAAGCCATTTACAGAGACATACTAGTACTTTTTGATGCAATGTCATCAATTATAGTGATATATGAGACATCCGTTGTCAGTCCTTATTAGGTTACTTCCTCCTACTGCTGTCTGGTTCTATCACTGCCTGGTTCTCACTCTGTAATCTGTTTCTTCCTTTGACCGTAGATTTGTCCGTGTTCATAGTGGCTTTAAAATATGTTTTAATCCACTATCAAGTTCCCTTAGTTTTACATCTATTTATTTCTTACAATTTTTCATAGGTGGTCTGTACATTAAAGAGTTTGAATAACCACGTTTAGACTTCCTCATAGTGCAAACCTGAAAACTCAGAAGCCAAACTTCTTTTATCGTATTAATCCCAGTTCCTGGATGTGAAAAACAAATCATTCTGTAAAATGTTTATGTGATCTCCTGTTCTATAAACACAAAAAAGCATTTAATGAGGCCACGGTGGATATAATGGATTTAAAGTGCACCATGTTTATAACACAGCTGTTAGTTTTATCTCGACTTTGCTTCATTTGGTTTACAGTACATCGTCTGTTGAGGGACATTAACTTTGTTATTTCACTTTTATCATAAGTTTTTACTCACATTCAGTCCAGACATTAAATACAGTTCTAAGGAGTCATTTGTAATTAAATAACTTAATAGCTGAGAATTGTTTTTTTTTAGGTTAAAAAGCATCAGCAGGATGTTGTGGGTTTCTTGGAGTCAAATCGAATCAATTTTGAGGAGGTGGACATCACCATGACAGAGGACCAGAGACTGTGGATGTACAATAACATTCCCGAAGAAAAGAGACCGCACAAGGGTAACCCTGTTCCTCCCCAGATCTTTAATGGAACTACCTACTGTGGGGTGAGTGTACATCAGATGTCAATTCAGAGCTGTTATCCAAGCAGTTTAATTTTGTTTAATACACTTAAATCTTTATGGAAACTGCACTTATAATTATAATATATAATTATAATTGTATATTTATCTGAGAAATGCCATTATATATAAAATATAATTTGGATGTCTGTGGTTTTGAAAAAAATATATACCTCGGTTAACTATTTAGATTGTGACAACATTGAGACCATTATTCATAAACACATATGTTCTAAAATCGTAGTATGTGATTTTTTAAATTTGTTTTCGGTATTGCTGTTATAGGTTTTTGTTTTTTAGATGAGTATCCAGTTCATAGTTCATAGTGAAGCCAGAACAGAACAGTGCTAGCAAATTAGGTTTAGTCTTCATTGGGTGTATTATTTCTTTCAACCAGTAGCGTGATGATGGGGTATTTGTCATGCTCCCTCATATAATCACATCAGGATAATTGGTATTTCCTTCCTCTGGTTGTGGTGTGAATGTTCAAGCTACTGTTTTATTTTGGACTGTGCGTCCAGCCCTGTTAGTTTTCCATTAGTTTTGCTGAACACCCTCACAAAAATATTTTGTCCTGACATGGTGCATACACTACTCACCTTTGAATAACATTGAGTCTTTAAAGTCAGGATGGTACTGGATTTCCCTATCGATCAGTGCTATATATTTCCTCAAAGTGCTACATGAGAAACTGGGACTGTTGTGGACCTCTGAACCAAACCAGACTAAAGCTGATTTGAACTGAAAGCAATGCAGTGGCACACAGTGAACACAGTGCACTTACCATAAATCTGTATTGCTTTTATCCTGAATGTCACATCATTTCCTTTTTTGTCTGTGTGTTTGCTGTATACCTATTTACATTTCATGTCTCTTATTTTTGTGACCTCATGCTGACAGGACAGGGAGGGCCAAAGAGCCAAATGTTCCAAAATACACAGGTCTGGTTCAGATAGTTAATAATTTAAAGAGTTGCTTGAAGTGTATAATGTAATAAGCTTTAAATAATAATAATAATAATAATAATAATAATAATAATAATAATATAATAAAATGTAAACCACTATTAAAAATGGTTCCCGTTAAATACCATAAACATAACTCACGGCAAACAGTATAAGGTCAAAATAATTATGTAAACACACAATAGTGACTGGAAGGGTTCTGGTAGAGCAGCTATTGTTTTGCACACATATTTTTCCCTGGTCACGGTAACAGCCTTGTTTAAAGTCCTACACACTTCTTATAAGAGTATGAATGGCCATTTCTTATGTTTCATTAAACATATTAAAGTAAATTGGAAAAATGATACTGTTCTGAATTTTAGCAGAAAAAATGAAAATTGAATAACTCCTGATTTAGTTACATCCATCAGTCTGTTTGTCTACCAGCTTGCAAACCTAGATTAGGAAATTTGATGATTCTTCTTATAGAATTGTTAAAGTTAAGTCAAGTTGATGGTGAGAATTTACAGAACACATTAAATCCATCCACATATCTATATGATTTTAATCAAGGTTCTCATTCAAGGCCATTCATCTTCCTATCAATAAACCACTGTGATGATGCACTGGAACATAAATCACCTGCTTGTAGATGGTAGTGTCTGTTTGTTCTTTAATTCTGATAGATAATAAACTGTTTAGTTGCTTTAAAAAAAAAGTTACATAACTTACCAATACACCGTGTTTCACTGTAGGTATGGTGTATTATCAAAGTCAATGTTTTCCAAAGGTAATACTTGATGTTTATAGGTTGCCAAAAGTCGGCACAGACAAAAAAAAACAACAACAATATTTAACATCATAGACTGCAGTATGCTTGATGGAAACCAAACATAGTCACACCACACAAAATAGTGTTTTTAATTTCAGTGTCCTGCTCAGTCAGGACTCAAGTCTTTAGTTTTAGTGTTCAAGCATGTAAAAGATTTTTTATGATGTAGGACTAATAATAAATAACTTTATAAATAACTAAATAAAATATAAATATAAATAAAATATAAATAAAATAACTTTACATGAAAGGCTTACCATTATATTTATTCTTTCAGGATTATGAAGACTTTTTTCTGTCAAAAGAAACCAATACAGTGTTATCGTTTCTTCGCCTTAAATTTCAGCCCGTGGGAAAGGTACAGTGGCACCATCTCCCTCCTCTCCACGTCTCTCTCTCCTTGTTTCTCCTCCACTTCCTTACTCTATATTATATAATCTATTAAGTCTAACAGTTTATAGTGGATTAAAAATGCTGAATCGAGCAATAAATTAGTTATAAAGAAGCCGCGCCACTGAGCCTGGAATAAAGCTTCAAAGCAATTAGGCTGCTTCTTCTGAAGATGTCAGTCTTTGAATATGCAATTATGACCAGAATTCAATTTTACAGAATGCGAGCTTCTACCGCGGCTCCATGTTTAACCAATCTGATTATCCTTCACAGGAAAAAGCAGAGCCACTTAGTATGCCAGTGTTATTTGATTAAACAGCATGACATTATGAAACAAATGACATGCAGGCAGTTCTTTGGAATCCAGACATTTTCTTTCATAAAAGCAATAAGAGCATCACTGCCAAGTTACACACACAATTGTGCTGCAATTATTATCTTGTAGTGAATACAGCACACAGGTCTCTGCTCAGCAGTAACCAATGTTAACAAACCAGCAATTTTGTCACAAGATGTTCCAAAGCTCTGTAGCGAGTTATTTTCAAAGAAGCAAGTAATAATTCTAGCATCGTTTTGCATTTATTTGTAAATGTAAATACAGTTTGTTTGGATTATCTTGTACAGCGTGAAAGAAGCAACAAAATTAACATCTGACACTAAAAAGCATGTAAATACAATGTGATAACATCACGTATATGTAATAGTGACTTTTCAGTGAGGCTTAAGCTAAATCTGCCCCTGTTTAGAGTGAGTGTGTGCGCCATCCGATTTATTGGCTGTATCTGTCCAGCGCCTTAGATTTTCTCCCCTGGATGGGCATGAGGAACCCCTACGCGACTCTAATAGAGAATTAAGCAGAAGATAATGAGATGACATGATGATTGTGGTAGTTTAATTTATTTGGAAAATGGCTTAGTTATTTAGAAAATCTGCAGAAAACGAAACTGAATGTGTCAGATCTTGTTCTAATAAATAGTATCTGACTTTAAACCCACCATTAGGTGTACAAACACTTAAATAGATATTTGTCCTTATAAAGATCTTTTAACTTTAACAGAAATAGTGAAGAGGAAATCAATTTATATTTAATTTAAATATATGTACTCGGTACGTGTTATAAAAGTGTATAATATAACATCTTATTGACCTTTCACCTGTTTAATTGTGATTTTGACAGGAGGCTGAAGCAGAGGGTCTGTAATTCTTCCTCCTCGAACACACTGGGCCTTTAGAATGAAGTCAGCCCCGGCTACGCACTCGCCAAATATGTATACCTCCTGACACAAATTCAAATGGCTCACACACAATTTATAATTTTGTATTTCCTGTTTCGTGACGTTTTATACTGTAGCGTGATGGTCCAGGTTGTGCTCTGTAATCTCTGTTTGCTTGTTTCGAAGACAATCAGTGTACCAGGTGTGTGATTGTTTATACACAGTTTAAATGTTGTTTCTCTTTATGAATGTCATGTTGTGTGCGTCGTTAATATGCCTGTGTGCTCTTTGTGTGTGTATATGACTGATGTTGTACAGTAAGAACGAGAAAAATGAATGACAAGAGACACCGAGAAACCTGTGAAATAAAAAACACTGCCTTGATTTAAAATTATTTTGCCTGGTTTGGTGTTTTATACACACATAATAACACAGAAAAAAGCACAATGGTGTACTCTGCTATCTGATGACCAGAGCATCATTCTCAGCACTGCAAAATAGAAAATGAGTGTAGAGTCTAGATAATGTACTAAAAGTGTCGGTATCTATGCGTCTGTATAACCACCCATCAGCTGTAGAAATTCAGATTAGCACAGTAATATTACACAGTAATACAAAATAAAAACATTTCTTTTGTTGGTCTTCAAAACTTAAAAAATTTGTCTGTTGTGCCCTCTTCCACTGCATCGAAGAACGCCGCATAGCCCTGCAAAGACCCAACAGAGAAACACAGACGTGCAAAACTGTAACCACATTAAAACTAACAGAAATATATTTAGCATGACAGAGGACATCACAGTAGCCTGAATTATCTGTACTGTATTTATAGTCCATTCTATTAACTGTTTACTATACTTTTACTATTGTTAATACTACCTATATAAATATTGTATTAGTATCTAAACAATTACAATGTACATTGTCATTTTAGCCCAAGTCCATCATATGTTTTGTGTTTTGTGAATCTCAATGTCAGCATAATAATGGACTAAAGATCCAAAACAATAGCGGCTCAGTGGATCAGGTGCCAGGACTAGTTTAAGACTAAGGAGCACAAGTAGATCTGGTTCTGATGCAATTTCTATAATTACAGAGGGTGTGGAAGAAGCTATCTGAGGACTTGACAGCATTCCAGAGAAATCCTGTAACTGCTTAATGTTCATTTGAAGGTTGTGGGTGTGAGAGATGATATGAGATGTTTGCTGTCTTGTCGTGCTTTCTAAAAATTACAGAGAAGCACAACTTGTAAAGGTTAATAATTGATGTAATCACACACTGTTCTCCATGCAGTATGTAAACTGTGTATCTCTTTGTTAGACTATTTTAAATGGTTTACTTGCCATACCCCCAAATTAATTAATATAAGCTTATAATACAAAATATATATTGATCTTTAAAGCCTGACAAACTCATTAGAATCTGAATTTATTTTTGTCTGGATGTGCAGGTTGATGAGGGTGTTCCCATGTAATTAATTGCACACCTTCTTTTGGGGCCGATCATAAGCCAGGATGCATTATCTTAAATATAAAAACATCACAACTATTTTGTTTTACCAAACAATTTTGAAGTTTTATTTAATATTGGTGTGTGCAAAGAAGCAGACAGTTGTTTCAAAGACAAGGCTGCTGTTTCAAAGATAATTAGAACCCCAGAATGTGGAAATCCCCTCACTCAGGCATAACCAATTATGTTCTTGTAACATCAGTATAATATACATAAAAAATAGACCCTTTAGCTGAAAATGAGGGTGAATGTTGATGCAATTAGATACAATTTTGGGCCACACGTTCGACAGATTAGGTCCACACCTTAACCACAGTAGCTTGTAGGTACACAGCATTGTGAAATTGCCAACAGGTGTAAACCATATGTTTTGGGATATGTAGGTCATATGAGATTTTTTTTATATGGGCTAATTACAGTTCACTTAGGTAGCACTGCCATGTCTGCCTATAGAACAGATGTGTTTTTATTTTGATGCGACTCACCTCACATCATACTGCAGTTAGCAAGTTGGTTCTAAAAATACTGAAACAGGTGATTTCA
Source organism: Corydoras sp. C115 (assembly GCA_019802505.1). Lineage (NCBI taxonomy): Eukaryota > Metazoa > Chordata > Actinopteri > Siluriformes > Callichthyidae > Corydoras > Corydoras sp. C115. The sequence continues at coordinate 510,928 of JAFMOC010000051.1, read as the reverse complement.
ATACCTACCAAAAATGTTTTGTCAGTTCTATTACTCTGTGCATGGCGTCTAATCACTCCTACAATAAAACAAGTTTAAAGGAAGACTGACCCCGCAGTATTTGTCGTCATTAAAGATTTGTGGAGCCATCGCACTTGGGTTTCCCACTTTTTTCCTCATCTCCTCCTTCAGATCATCGGTGGTGATGTCCTTTGCATAATACTTGATTTTCTTCGCATCAAGAAACCGCATGATCTCATTTTGTCCTTGTTTAACCTGAAAAGGGATTAGGCAGCGTTTCAAATGACAAAAGATCATAAACAGTGATAGAGTACATAAATGGGTCAAAGGTTTTTAGTAGATTGTTCATACCTGCCTAACATTAAATATGCAAAAGTACAAGAACAAAACCATAATCTCAAACGTTCAATAACATTTTAGCGATTTTAAACACATATGTATAAGCTTTTAGAAAAATAATACTGTACTTCTCTGGAGCTGGTGGCACTGCTGTAGTAGATTATAATAGTCATAGTGCGGTGCGATGAAATGCGCTGAGCGAGTGGAGCAACTAACAGCAGGAAAAAAAATGAACGTGGTTTATAACAGGTGGGTGTAAATTATACTCATGAGTTTACACTTAAGTGCCCCAACCTCCTTCAGACCAGGTAAACAAGTTCTGACAGATGCTTACTTGAAAGCCACTCCTCTAGTTCTTAGCAAAAATAAATATGTAAGCGTTCTTATCCCCAAAACACAGACAGACAGATGACTCTGGGAACTATATGTAGTGTAACAGGTAAAGGGCTGATCTCAGCTCACATGATTTCATACACAGCAAACTACACTTAAGTATAGTATACATAATACTACAGGATATCATTACCATGAACAACACCAGGAGTAAAGACAGGTTTATTTGCACTTTACCAGGAAACAAAGTACTTCCAATCTAACATTCTTGAATCAGGCTACCGACACGGTGGCTTAGTGGTCAGCACGTTCTCCTTTCAGCACTAGGGATTCCCGGTTTGAATCCCCATCTGGGTGGAGTTTCCATGTTCTCCCCGTGTCCGCGTGGGTTTCCTCTGGGTTCTCTGGTTTCCTCCCACAGTCCAAAAACATGGATCAAGTCAATTGAGTTCTCCAAATTGCCCCATATAGAGTGTGTGAGTGAGTGAGTGTGTAACCAGCGATAGATTGGCGCCCTGTCCTGGATGTATCTGCCCAGCGCCCGAGACGTTCTCCCCTGGATGGGCATGGGGAACCCCACCGCGACCCTAATAGACGATAAAGCGGACTATAATGGATGGACGAATCAGGCAACTTTAAACCCAAGGAATGGTTCCCCATGCCCATCTAGTGGAGGACGAGTAATGCAAAGGGATGGCAATACATCGTTGGGCACACACTCACTCACACTATATGGGGCAATTTAGAGCATTCAATTCACCTTGAATCCATGTTCTTGGCTGGTTGCTAAAACTAGTTCTAGGAAGATGCAACGTAATCCTATCTTATGAACTATTATAGACTTTTATCGGCGGCACGGTGGCTTAGTGGTCAGCACGTTCGCCTCTCAGCGCTAGGGATTCCCGGTTCGAATCCCTATCTGGGTGGAGTTTCCATGTTCTCCCCGTGTCCGCGTGGGTTTCCTCCGGGTTCTCCGGTTTCCTCCCACAGTCTAAAAACATGGATCAAGTCAATTGAATTCTCAAAATTGCCCCATATAGAGTGTCTGTGTGAGTGAGTGTGTGCCCAGCGATGGATTGGCGCCCTGTCCTGGGTGTATCTGCCCAGCGCCCGAGACGTTCTCCCCTGGATGGGCATGGGGAACCCCACCGCGACCCTAATAGAGGATAAAGCGGAAGATAATGAATGAATGAATAGACTTTTATCATGCTTCGCATAGAACGTGGTAATGAAAACGCGAAATGTCTCCCCCTCGTGGTGAAAGTATTGTGAACTGTAAATCTAAACAAATGATTACAGCAGATGGACATTTCAACACATTCGACGAAACGGGTTTTTAAACCGCAAACGAATCCAGAAAACTGACGTTCCAACAAAAAACCGAACGTTAAATAAGGAGCTCGTGAAGAGTTCAGGCAGCCGTCCGGGCACCTAGAAACGCCGCTTGAAAACGTGTGCGCATGCGCACGACGTCCTCTTTATCTCGACCCTGGAGGGACGTTAGGGTGAGTTCGATGGCGCTCGGATGAAATCCGCTAAAAGATCTCCGCCATCCGCGCGTCAAAGTGTTCGGAAGTGAGCCGCCATTATTAAACACTGACCCGCTGTCGCTCCTCTGTCCTCATTTCAGATTTTAAGCTCCATCATCCGTCGCTGATCAACGATGGCCGAGGAAGGGTGAGTGTGGCGACGGAGCGCCTTCCCCACGACGCAGGCGATAAAACTACACGATTAAACAACGACGTCGTGCGAAAGCGTTCGAATCCGCCGATAAGTCGCGGGTCGGGGTCGCTGCTGCACCCGCCGACGGTTCGGTCGGGGTTCGCGGTGTTCGCTGAGATGACGTTGGGGTTCATTTTAAATCCTGGATTAATTAATCCCGGTTTTAGACTACAGTTCATTCATTCATTATCTCCCGCTTTATCCTCTATTAGGGTCGCGGTGGGGTTCCCCATGCCCATCCAGGGGAGAACATCTCGGGCGCTGGGCAGATAGACCCAGGACAGGGCACCAATCCATCGCTGGGCACACACTCACTCACACACACTCTATATGGGGCATTTTTTTTTTTTTTTGAGAATTCAATTGACTTGATCCATGTTTTTGGACTGTGGGAGGAAACCGGAGAACCCGGAGGAAACCCACGCAGACACGGGGAGAACATGGAAATTCCACCCAGATGGGGATTCGAACCGGGAATCCCTAGCGCTGAGAGGCGAACGTGCTAACCACTAAGCCACCGTGCCGCCCGACTACAGTTCACTTTTTATTTATTTATTATTTTTTTAAAAGACATTAACGCGTCTATATTCTTGGATTTTTATTGTTTGTAACGTTGCTGTTATTAGATATGTTACATAATAATAATAATACATTTTATTTGTAGTGCACTTTACATTTGATCACAAATCTCAAAGTGCTACATGATGAAAGCAAATAAGAACACATATAAAAGCAAAAATCAGTTAAGAATGGTAAGTTCTTCTAAAAAGCAGATAACACTATAAAAGCAACAATCAGTTAAGAATGGTAAGGTCTTCTAAAAAGCAGATAACACTATAAAAGCAACAATCAATTAAGAATAATAAGTTCTTCTGAAAAGAAAGTCCTTTTTTAAAAACTTTCTATTTTCTGAGGAGCTCTCAACTGGTCAGGTAGAGCATTCCACAAGCGTGGTGCGGCAGTACAAAAGGCTCCATCACCCATGGTGCTGAGCTTACAATTAGCCTCGTGGCTATTTTACAATGGAGTTAAACTGAACTGTACTGAATTAAACCATCGTGGAGTGTTTAATCTCTAATTAGATCCACGTGATGTGTTATGGTAGTGTTTGTGGAATATGGGGTAGGGGGTTTAGTGAGTTAGGTTGACTTGTCCTGTCTTAACTACCTTAAAGCTCATAGTAAACCAACCCCCCCTTCACCAGGGGCCACCCGGGCTAAGCATGTGAACTTAAAAAAAAGATGGCAAAACCCTGGTTGAAGTTCCCTTAGGCAGAGCACCTAACCCCAATTGCTGGCTGTGTGCCTGTACAGGGCTGCCCAGTGCTCCTGGGCACAAGTGGTCACTTCACTTGGTGTATGTGTTTCACTGCACAAATGGGAAGGACTAATTCCTGTGTTTTAAGGACAGTATGCAAAATGATCACTTTATCCACTTGATATAATTTCCGAAGCCTTATAACGTCCTCCTTAAACAGCTGGGTTTTTGAGTTTTAATGGATTTTTTTTTTTTTATCTCTTTGTGAACTTAATTGTGATTGCTGTGACCTGTGCTGCTGCTAGCAGTTACTTACAGGTGCTTGTTAAGACCGGCAGCAGTGATGACCTTTAAATCTTTAGTCGGATACCCCTTCACTCCACCTCTGAGTGATCCCTTCAGTCTGAGCATGCCGGTTGACTTGCATGTCTGTAGATGGGATGCTGTTCAATATTAGCACTTTTTAATAGTGTTTATTTTTTTTTTTTACTTTTGGGGGGTCAGCATTGCTGCCGGAGGTGTGATGGATGTGAACACCGCCCTGCCTGAAGTGCTCAAGACGGCACTCATCCATGACGGACTCGCTCGAGGCATCCGGGAGGCTGCCAAGGCTCTGGACAAGTATGGAACCCATTCTTTTCAAATCCAATTGATCCTTTAAACTCCATCTAAGATGATTTGGCTCCCTCTACTGAAAACTCTGAGGATATTTGCCATTTGTTACCCAATCTTGTTTCTGAGATGCAAGTCGATCAAGGTTAGGGTAAAACAAATTTACAAAGTCAGCTCATCAGTCTTCTGTCCCATCAGGCGCCAGGCTCACCTGTGTGTCCTCGCTGCCAACTGTGACGAGCCCATGTACATCAAGCTGGTGGAGGCCCTCTGTGCTGAGCATCAGATCAACCTCATTAAGGTAAGAACTTGTCTTGCTCTTAATGTTCAGACCAGACCTCTGCTTTGCTTTTGTGTCAATGATGACAACTTGGCTCCCTCTTCTGAGTCTGCTGAAGAATGTGCCTTTGTTACCCAAATGCTTCTGAGACACAAACTGTGTTAGGGATAATAATCAAAACTCCGAATGCTGCAGTTCAGCACATTTACACAGATGGACCGAGCACAAGACTTTTCTGTTTACTGATTTTGAGATTAATGTTGAATATAGTAAGTGGGGGCGTGCGTTGTGTAAACTCATCTATCGTTTGGCTGTGAGGCATAAATTGTCTTTCATCAGTGATTATTAATTCTTGAAAACGTCTTTTAGACACAAACACATGCATAATACCACAGATGCAACACTTTTCAAAAAATGTTACTGATAAACTCCCAAAAAAAATATAAAATAAAATAATACCTCAATGTTATTTATGGTATAATGTGTTCTGTTGAATGAACCAGTTTAAATTTTAATGCTTTTTTTAACTTATTTATTTTTTCCCTAAACCTGCAGGTCGATGATAACAAGAAGCTTGGTGAATGGGTTGGTCTGTGCAAGATCGACAGAGAGGGCAAACCACGCAAGGTGGTGGGCTGCAGCTGTGTGGTCGTTAAGGTAAGCGCTCACATAAATGAAATGCATGAGCATCGATTTTAAAAGTTGCATTTAAAGCCAGTCAGTACAGACATGGTGTTCTATGTTTTTACCAGTCTGTTTTAAACGTGGATGCGTCCTCCATGCTGTTGCTGAATGTGTCCAGCATTTTAGGGTTTAATTCTAGGTGAACCAGTGTTGGACTTGTACTGCACTGGTCTGATAGCAATGGGGGGGGGGCAGTTTGTAACTTTATTCATGTGTTTATACTTTAATGGTGTTTAATCCAGACTGTATAACTCTCTTCAGTCAAACAACGTACAACATGGTCAGCTTTGTGTTTTTATGTTTTCAAATTGCAGGACTATGGCAAAGAGTCTCAAGCTAAGGATGTTATCGAGGAGTATTTCAAATCAAAGAAATGAGCTGAATAAAGTCTTTTGAAAGGAGTGTTTTCTTTGGTCTGCTGTATTTATTAGAAACATATGGTTATTTTCTGTTTGTCACAACTGATGATGCTGCTGTTTGCTTATACTTTTGTCTGCGTCAAAAACTGTTCTTTCAAAATGAGAGGTTTATTTTATTTTTTTAAGCCGTGTTGAATGATTTCCCCTTTATATATTTAATGTCCCTAAATGTTTATGTCCAATTTATGTTAGCAGTCTATTAGTAAACTGTTAAGAGGAAAAATTGCGCTTTGTAAACTAGGTTACTAGGACTTTTTTTTTTTTTTTTTAATTATTTTTTTTTACTTCATTATTAAACAGTCCTCTACCTCAAAATATGAGATGCATGGATGGTGAGTGTGTATTTTAGGCTTCATAATGTGCTAATTAAGTTTTATTAATACAGGTCACTATATAAGTTAGAAAATGTTGGGAGATTTTGAAAAAAGTGACAGGCAGGAGTGTGGGCTCCAAAGTATAGGAGCAGCAGCATGATAATTTTTGTCTCAGACTAGGGGAGGAAGTGATGTTCATTATCGTGTAATAAGAGAAAAATATCCACAGGAAACAAGAGTCGGAATCCAGGCTTTCATTTGTCTTTGTTGTTCATCTACGTAATTATATAATGAACAAAAAAACACACAGAACAGTTCAGAAGGCACGACAAATCATTATACACATATTTCTTTAGCCAAAAACTTACAAAAAGACAATGAAAAAAAAAAAATCCTTTGCAAACAGGCAGCGAATTTGTTAACTGGAGTTACTGTAAAATAATTTACAAGGAATTATCCATCTATGCCAGATTGTACAGTTCTATCAGTTTATAGCTGAAGAGGTGTGTGTGTGTAGAGGAGACAAATGTGATGACTCTCCTCCAAACGTCCGACGTATGAAACCTGGGCGCGGTGTTCCATCCCGAATAAACTGAAACGCTGTGAGAATATAATGTAAGACCTTTTGTGATTGTTCGATGAGCCTGTTAAAGGCCCACTGTCCCCCTTTCCCAGACAAACCGAGTCTTTTTAAGACAGTGCAGAGTTATCTCAGAAGCCAGAGAAAGACAAATACACAAACCAACATAGAGGAGACTGCAGTGTACTTTCGTTCTTAAATAGTTGTACAAAAAAAAGGCTATGATACAGGTCGCGTTTTACAGATACTCGAATTCCAGTGCTTGGTGGAGGGCGAGCAGGTCCGAGTGGCTCGATATTCGCCAAAATGGCATGTTGTGCTGTGGAGAGAGTAATGCCATCAGTATAAAAGACAGTCTTAACATATTAATCACATTAATATACATTCCATGACCAGTACGTGTTGGTTGACTGAACACAGCAGAGAAAAACTGTTTAGAAGCAGCAGCAGTTCCACGTTCAGTACTAAAGTAAGAAACCTGCAGGTATTGGGTATGAAGCACATCATCCAGTGTCAGTTTAATCAATTAAGATCCACAATGAACAGCATTTTAAGTGCATTTGTTCCACTGATGCTGTAGCTGTTATATGTTGTCTGTATTCAGGGGTGCACATAATGCTTTTGGTCTGTTTTTGGTTTTGGTCTGCCTTAGGTCATTAATTAAATACATAAATGCAATGTGAAAACTCTGCTAATGTCAAAACTCTGCTAATGTCCATAGAACAGATTTGATTAAAATATTTTATCTATTGCCCTTCATCGTTTTTGAAATTGTAAAGAGACTGGACATGCTATATTATTTCTTACAGGTAAATTCAGTATTGGATTCAGTGCAGATGATGCTAAAATCTGATACCTTTGCATTAGACAACAGTTAATGTTTCTCGAATAGACAAAAGTTTTTGGCCATGAAGTGTACATTACAAACACATTACCCATGCATCACTTCACTCTATTGAAACCGAGATACTAAAGTTTTCTAGTAAAGCGTTAGAATAAGTTCCTCACTGATGAAACACTCCATCATGACTACAAACCCAACAGTAACAGACAGTTTACTCACAAATATCAATAAAGGGTTAATCGAATTAATATCAGCAGTAAAGCAGTTTTATATTTCAACTATTAATTAGCAGTGTGAATTGAGTCAAACTTTCTGAAACCCTTTATAGATACCAAGTTGAGAACATGTTTGCAAAAAAATACAAATTTTTTATTTTTTTTTTGTTTGTAACAAGCATTTTGTAGTAACAATTTCACTTTGGTCAACAAAATGTATTCCACGTCCATAAAATGTTCTTCAGTACGGCCATTTAACTAGCATTTGGTTTCAGTAATAAAGTTTCAGCTGCAGATGCTTTAATCCAAAGTTACCTATGTGCATGTGCCAGTGTGATGGCTGAGGTCAGAGCAGTCGGTCCTGATACTGTCCCCCTGGGGCAATAGGGAGTAAGGACCATGCTTAAGGGACCACACTGGCAACCCTTGGAAAACCTTGAGACCCCAGAGCACTTTATACTTTCATAAAATTAAATTTTAAAAGGTTACTTAATCAAATTAAGATTGATGATCGGATGGTCTAACGAGTCTGCAGTTTGGACTACAAAAGGATTATGATGAATTACAATGCCTTACGAAACAAATGGACATCCACCTGCAGTGTGTATCGCTGAGGTGTGTGTTTAGTGTGTTTACATTCACATAACTTGTGAATGTCAGTGATCCAAAAGTGAACTCAGTATTGCAAAATGCTTCTTAGCTTCTCTTCTAAAACAGAGGTATTCAACAAGGTGCTGTGCAGCAGTTTCAGTTTATAAACTTGTGAACATATTGCCTTATATCTAAAGAAGATACAGGCCTCGGTTGATTAGCTCTGTTTAGTCATTTTTAATGCTACGGGGCGATCAGCAGGTTGCAGAGATGCAGAATTAACACTGTTTTTAAATGCACCGTACCATCACCAGCACAGAAACAACACCATTCAAGCAAAGGAGCCGTCAGTGAATAAGATGTGAGCTGAGTAAAACATTGCTAGAGCACACACAGGGAGGAAGTCCACTTTGGGAAGGGGTAACACACTGCTTCTGGGACACGCAGGGGGGTTGTTACCTTGGTAGCGGCCTGCTCCTCTTCCACACCGTCCCCAATAACAACATACACTACCTTCCTGCCAAATCTTTGTATAATGCGCTCAAAGCAACTCTCTTTGCCTGAAATAATAAACAGGGTTAGAAGTCAGAGCTGGAGGGTCGAAGGAGGTGGAGTTACCTGGCTGGCCGCGTGCTCCTCATCGCGCCCATCGCCAATCACTACATATGTAATGTTACTGCCAAACCTGGACACTATACGCTCAAAACAGCTCTCTTTACCTGTGAAAAATATGGCAGCTCCTTTAAGTGACTCACTCACTCAAACACAGTAAGACATGGAGGGTTTATTATACATGCAGGAGAAGTGTTATACATTGTAAAACATGATCAGAGTGGATTCAAGTGGGTCAGTATCTCTTACTAATAATACTTAAGTTTGAGCTTTACAGAGTATATAGCCAAAAGAATGTGGACACCCAAACATATACCTCAATGAGCTGGCTGGACACGCCTTAAACACAGATTTCCCCATCGTTCTTTCTGGTTTTAACTTTATGAATGATTTTTTAAATTGTTCATGGGTTTGTTGTATTTAATTTATTAATTAATTGGTAGTATTTGTCAGGTCAGCCACTGGTGTCAAGGAGACCTGGCTCACATTGTACATTCATTCATTATCTCCCGCTTTATCCTCTACTAGGGTGCGGTGGGGATCATGCCCATCCAGGGGAGAACCTGGCGCTGGGCAGATTGTACAGGGCGCCAATCCATCGCTGGGTACACAATTAAACACTCATATGGGGCAATTGTAGCTCAATTGACTTGATCCATGGTTTTTGGACTGTGGGAGGAAACCGGTCCCGGAGGAAACCCACGTTACAGGGAGAACATGTAAACTCCACCCAGATGGCGATTCGAACAATCCCTAGCGCTGAGAGGCGAACGTGCTAACCACTAAGCCACCGTGCCGCCCACATTGTACATTGTACATTTAAAATCAGCTCTGTGCTTCGTTGGTTTTGTGCAACTTAAATGAAAAAGGGTGCAGTCAGGCGCAGGCTGTGCTTAGTCTTTGTCTCGTCCGATCTGCATGTCAATAATTAGTGGGATTAATTAGTTTATTGATTGTTTTGTTTTTATTACCTTCCGCGGTGTTCTTCGGCACATGGTTTACCTTCTGTTTATTTTAACCCGACTTATCTTTACGTTCATCGTTCGAACATCATTTAAAGTCAGTGTTGAGTCGTTTGTGTGTGTGTGCATTGTTCCATTATGTCTTCGGCATTCAACATTTTTTTCCCCCAACTTTGTAGTTTGATTTCACGCCACACTGCCGGCTAACTTGTGTCAGGTGCACACATTTTTGGCTATATAGATTATATGTACCATGCAGCTGGTGAACCATAAGGCTTCGGTGTTCGAACCCGTGTCTTTTGCATGTACGTGTCTTCTTTACCTTCTAACTTGACTGTTTGCTCCTTTTGCACTGATGTCTTTCATTTAGAAATATTTAAAAACCTGAACCATTACTGCGTCTAATCACCCGCTTTTTAAACAGAACACAGTTTCATCTCCAATGCAGGACGTTTTTTTATTTTATTTTATTTTTTACTTTTCTTTGTGAGTCAGCAAGTTAGTGTACTTATAATGATTAATATTACACGAGTTGTAACATTATGCTAACAGTCTTTGTTTGTGCCATTGATCTTTCAACTCCTTGATTCATCGTTTGTTTAAAAATTAAAAGATTGAGCTCTAGTCAGTGCAGTCCATTAATCAATCTCTGGAAGGGGATGACTGAAACCACATTTTAGTGTTCTATAAAGGAATGCAATGAAAGAACCACTTATTCAGGGTGAATCTAAGATCAAACAGCAGATGGACTTGATCAGCCATTCAGAATCAACACCACGTGGCAGCAGTTGGAGTGAAAATGGTGACCCGATCACCCGAAAATATTTAGATTTATGGTTGAACGCTAAACATACCAACATATGTATGGTATGTAACTGTAGAACTACAAAGTCCATCTACATGGAAGTTGAGGAGATAGACAATGGAGCACGAAGGAGGTTTTGACTCGTACTCTAAACTCATACACATATGTATCTGCAAATTCATAAAATGCACATCTGGCTTTTTTACAGCTAAGTGAAATAAACTGGAAGCTTAAATAAAATCGATTTGAGGAATCAGGTGGTCGTGTAAAACCTAATTTATAATACTTGCCAGATGTTTTAAAAACATAAATCTTGGGATGTCCTCAAGTACTCAGTTTTCTGTAAGCAGCCAGTTCATCGTTAAGTCTTTATATAAATGCAAATTCAGCTGTGATGCTCAGATCATCCTCAGATACAATATGTTTGTTTTATAATCACTGCATTAACTATACACAGATTTAATTAGATGTCAATGAAAAAAGCAGATTCATACGATAAACATGTTGTATGTGTGTGTAATGATGTATGTAATTATAGAAATAAAAGTAATTTTAAAGATAAGTTGTATTGTGTTATAGGGACTCACCTATTTTGGTGGCGCTGTAGATGTTTTCAATAGGAAAGGCAGAGCCTAGACTGTACAGTAGAACCTTAGCAAGAGCTGGTATTAACTGCGTCGTAGTTACCAAGACATTAACACAGTTACTCCTAATGAAGACATAGAAAGAGAGACAAATGTAAGCTATTCGACTTATCCCGGTACTTCCCCATGTATGCAACTTAGTTTAACAATTTATTGGTAAAGATGTTTAAAGTTACTATATAATGCTGTCTAACATGCTGACTGAAGTTTGCAAAGTGCTTCAATTAATGAGTGCTTTTAATTAATAAATGGTAAAGGCTGGAAACGAAAGGTAGCTTGATTTCAGTCATGAGTTTTATTAGTTTATACGTTATGCACTTATTATAATCTATTATAACAGGTTCCTATCGTCGTATAGAAATTGACATCAATAAGATTGTGTGCGTGTTGATCGTGATCCAGATCCTTGATCTTGTTCTTTGGATTGTATCATGTGACTAGTTTCTTAATTGTTAGGAAACTGGCTGTGTGATCCGGTTCTGGGTTTAGGATTCAGCACGGTTATGCTTTCAGTGTCAGACTCCTGAGGAAGCCCCTTAGCCCTAAGCTGCTTTAATTGTAATCATGCAGGTCAGGGACGGGCAAATATTTTTTTGAAACTGGGACAGTTGTGGAGGGCTGATCTGAGGCCAGAGCCATAAAAAACCCGGGTCTGATGTCGTTCATTCCATATAAGGACGTCAAGTAAAGGCTTTATATTGTAAAATTGGGAAGGGTATTTCTCTGTTATCAGTATTCCTTTGTATTATTAGTGTTTCAACATCATTACCACATTTATTTTCTCAAAATCATTTGGTTTTATTCTTCAACTTTAACATACATACATTTTGGATGGTTTCCATTGTTCCATTATGTCTGTGTTTAATCATAAATGAAATGCTTGGTGACGCTTCATTCGTAGCTTACATATGAATCATATAAAAACAATGTATGTATTGTATATTTCTAGTTGGATGAAAAGTACAACTGAATCAGTGAGTTGACTCTTGAATGGCATTCTATCAGGCTTGAAAATTCCTCACTAATATATATATTTTTTTTTTCAGGTACATTAAAGCATGATCCACAGACCTGGAGCTGATTATTGACAAGGACTTTAGTGCCGTCGTGAGCCAGGAGTCTGTGAGAGCCTCCACCTCTGCCCTGAGCTGTAACCATGCATCTCTCTTTGCTGGCCCCAGAAGCCCTTAAATGTAACAAAACATACAGGTCAGTCACCAAAACTAGGGTACCTATTAAGTGTGTCCTTAATAATATGTAATTTGGAGACAAAGCCAAAATCCATTATCTTGAGATTCTTTAATGCATTACTAAAAGGTCATTGTGGTCGTTCAGCTGCGGAGGCTCACCGCCCACGTTGTTCTTATATGTGCAGTACAATTCCTTGACTCGTCTGTAACGGAAGGCCAGCTTCCTCATCCAGTCCACTCCTCCTCTCACCCCTGTGGCTAAGCAGAGACTTGCACTTGTCGCAGCTGCATGGAAGCCATCAGTGGCAAAACTGTAAGTACTGTTGATTATATCAAAAAAGCCAAAGTTTAAACATCAATAGATCTGATCTTGGATTATTGATCTTAATCATGTATAAATACCATTATTTTGCATGCCTGTTTTTTTTACTGTGCATATTAAGAGTTGAGTATTTAAAAAATATCAAATACCAAAAGTACAATCGGTGCCACGTACCTAAGGTCCTGTCCGTTATCATCTGATGAAACATCATCAATATGCACCTGATCACATTCCTGTAATTATCACACAATCATTTATCAGTGAACGCAACAATGTGCAAGGACTTCCACCAGGGGGCGACAAAGCCATAAACACAATCTGTTTTTAATGACAAGCTTTTAACTAAAAGTTTAGGGTGTGTTGTTGATTTTTAGGTTTTTGTGCATTGTTAGATTAAATATTCTATATCAAAGGAGACAAAGACCATGATTTGAATTTTAAAGCATTAAACAATTATAAAATAATTTAAGTGTATAGCATTTTGTACTGGAGTTCTCTGAGTGTATCTCATGTCATGGGTACAAACAACTAACTTCAGATGTACAACAATACAGATTAGGATTATAATTTTGATGGTTTATTGATTTTTAGCGATAATCACACATCATGGGAAACATTTTCATGCACAGCTGATATTAAGGACTGAAATCTAAATTCTGTCTGGGATGTTTCGCAAAAGTCGTTGATGAATATTTGCTAAATATATTTTTATTTAAATTGTTACCTACAGCTATATAATAAATAATGTGATTTATGCATGACTTAAACTAGAATTAACATTAGTGTGTGTCTCAGGTTTCAGAAACACTATCATGCTGAAGTATCTCACATCAGATTCTCATGCACAACGATCCATTTAATGTGAATGTAGGCTCTTTGTAAACAGAATATGTCTGTGCTCCTCCCACATGGCAGCAATGTACATCAGATTTAGGAAACAAGTGCATGTCACTGAACAAGTATTTAAAAAGAAAAAAGTACAGAAATGAAGTGATTACCTCTAAATCATTAAAGAACAGATGTGTGTCTGCAAGATTAAAGATCATCTCCTCCATTCTCAAACCCAGTGTGACTGCCATAGGAGCATCCTAAACAGAAATGCCTATCACCATCAACATCATCATTACTATCATCATCATCATCATCATCATTCTTGATTTTTAACAACTGCTGCTTTGCTGCTCTGTAATGATCATCATTATCAAGTTAGGATGATGAGAAACATTGTAAGAGGTTTAAAGTTCCAGGCTTAAACTGGTCAGCCATCGCTCTCATACACACACACACACACACATCCATGTACACAGTCTCTAGAGTCTCCCATGTCCCGACTGCAATGTCTCCCACTTTAAGCAGCCGACGACGGACATTCTGCACTTGTTTTACCCCATCGGCTCACTTGAATTTCCACAAGGTCCTGTAAACACGGGCTAAATGAAAACAGCACACGGGGCAGAGAGAGATGTGAAATGGTCAGAAAGAAGCATAAGGCCGTAGTGTGTGTAAAGATGGCGTGTTGGGAGCGTGGTGGTGGTGTTGCAGTTGCAGAGAAAGATTCTCAGCTGTAAAAATCATCACATGTGAGTTGGCTGCCTTAATGCTGACTGGCTGAAAGTGCTGAGCGAGAATAGAAAATAGTGTCTCTGCATTCACACACATACCCACCTTCATTCCTAATGTCTAATATCTGAGCTTAAGAGACACATGTTTCAATCATAAGCTTATATCATCAAGCGTCGTACTGGAATGAGCATGATAAACCACATAAAAAAAATAACATTAAATAATATACCATTAAATTAACAAATTAACTGCGATGTATAATTTTTCACAAATGCCACGTGTCACGTTCACAAGCATGACTGTCTCGTTCATGTCTACGAAGCGTGGACAAAATATTATTTTATAAACTTAAGTGACTAAAACGAGCATGATGTAATTCCAAAACATTAGAAACAAAAGCAAAAATACTGCTACATTAATTATGAATATACAGTGTACCAGTTTTTTGATATTAGAAGCATTTTACTGGAACGTAAAAAAGCTCCCATTAAATAAATCTGGGAATACACCTCCAAAAATCATAAGCAGAAAATGATAAGCAGATGTGAATTTGTGTTTAGATTCCTCATGCAACATTCGCATGGTCTGCCTGTTAGACTTAGTGTGGAAAAACGCAGGACGAGAGGGTGGCGTGTAAATAGTGTGACCTCTCCAAAACCAAATCAGTAAATCTCCAATATCACAACAACGTATAGATTTACTGAAAGGTGCTCTCAAATGTTCAAGTAATTGCCTTTTATATTGCCTCCCACAGTGAAGAAGTGAAGTAAACCCTGTGAGTGCTGCATGTTCTTGAGTGCGGGGTGAAACGGGTTGGGCACTGCCTCTGATGAAGTGCTTAAGATCGGAGGGTCCAGCCGAGCACGGTGCGGTCAGAAATAGCCTGTCAGCTGGGAATAGATGCAGCTGTCTCCATAGCTCTTGCACAAGCAACGACACGAAGTGAGCGAAGGTGTGAAAGGAGGCTAGACGCTTCACACGTCTGCGGGGGCTGGCTGTCGGACAATTTAGCATAATAACTAATAGATCCTTCACATACATTTCCACCTTTTTACCCGAGCAACAAGGGCAGATTTAATGTTTTACCTTCTGCTGCTCTACTTCTGCAGAAACCCAAAAGTACTCTGAGATACAAATCATACAAAAATTCCAACATTTAATACTTAAATTGCATTATTTCGATTTTCGTGTGTAGAGAGGTTACCATAACCTCATAGCGAACACATTTAGATTTAATTAAAATATAAATCTCAATATCTTAAATTCGGGCGGCACGGTGGCTTAGTGGTCAGCACGTTCGCTTCTCAGCGCTAGGGATTCCTGGTTCGAATCCCCATCTGGGTGGAGTTTCTCCGGTTTCCTCCCACAGTCCAAAAACATGGATCAAGTCAATTGAATACTCAAAACAATTGCCCCATATAGAGTGTGTCTGTGTGCGTGAGTGTGTGCCCAGCGATGGATTGGCGCCCTGTCCTGGGTCTATCTGCCCAGTGCCCGAGATGTTCTCCCCTGGATGGGCATGGGGAACCCCACCGCGACCCTAATAGAGGATAAAGCGGGAGATAATGAATGAATGAATATCTTAAATTCACTAAACAGTAATTCTGCATTGAACTGTGCAGATGTCTGTTTCTTGCTGTAATGTTCTTCTCTTTTTTGCACCTAGAAATTTAATACAAGATTGTCTTAACTTTTGCACAAGACTGAACACAAACTAAGAAAAAGATTTAGGCTAATTTAATAGTTGATGGAATGGATGATTTCCAGTGTATTTGAATGACGGCCAAGGAATTCACAGATAATATGCTTTGACTCGTCATTATTATTGACAGGTCCAATATTTTCTGCAGCTCGTTCCAGTTTTTGTCATACTGTATTCAGTGTTTGCCACGACATATTTTACACTGTTTGTTATTGAGGCGACCTTGGACATGCAGCAGGTTCTGGAACCTCAGTGGAAACGAACATTCAAAGTACACCCACACCCAAAACAGCAGGGGTGGACAAAAAGAAGGATGCAAGCACTTTAACTATATCATTTCTGACTGTAAGGATAAACGAGAAATGAGATCAGCAAGGAGGGAAGGAAAGTGAGAATGAATACCTTTCCGTATTTTTGTGCGTAAGATCCAGTGAGAAGTGAGTGAAAGACAATGATGGTCTCATCCAGATCCCATACAAAGACTCTCTGTGACACACACACACACACACACACACACACACACACACACACACACACACAATTAACCAGAATTAAAGAGAATATTTCTAAATCTTAAAAACTAAAGTCAGCTGACAGTTAAACCGTGATCTGACTCTGCTCATTTGAGTTTTGGTCAGATAAGTCATATAAATGCTTTGTACCTCCAGATCACTGTCAGGAGGTGGTGAGGGGTTATTCTTCCTCCCACGCCCTCTAGATTTAGATCCGCCCCCGCGGCACATCCGGTCATCCAGTTCCTTAATAGGTGTGGAAGGACTCTGACCAGCCTCGAACTCACCTAAAACCACCCCACACAAGAGCAGATCAACATCCCCGCCGTTCCAATTCATTGGCTGAACTGGTCTTTAGGAGATGATTAGTATGAGAACATGGGTGCAATCTGTTGTCGTGGTTTCGGTACACACCTGGGTGCATCTCAGGAGCCTGTCCTGTTATTACAGGTGTAGGTTCTTGTAGCTGATAGCTGGAGGTGGAACCTGTGCTGTCCAGTGTGCTATTGGTTGTCATGTAGGAGCCGTATGAGGACGCAGAGTAATACTGAGCATACTGATTCTGCCCAAATGCAGTGTATGAGGGGTACTCCTACAGGGCACAGTGAGAGACTCACTTAATAAATCACTTTAAATACCATACTTGGACACATTTTACATTTTATTTTAAAAAGAATCAACAAGACACAAACAAAACAAATGTTTCTGTATTTACACATTTATCTAACTAGCCGTAAAAAGTTTGGACTCTTCTTGTTCTGTTGTCTATTTCCTCCACTTATCATATAGAATGACTTCTATATGATGTAGATGTAGTCCATCTGTGTTCTTTGTTGTTGTTAGTCCCCTGTTGGTTCTCTGTTCTCTATTGGTCAGGACCAACACAGAACAGCTATCATTTAGGTGGTGGATTGTTTGTCAGTTCTGCAGTGACACTGATGTGGTAAGGGAGGGGGTTAGTGCAGCAGTGCTGCTGTTGTTTCATTTAAACAGTGACACTGCTGGGATAGGAATAATGCACCCACCAAATAATACCATCTGTGGTGGTACTATTGGGGTCCTGACCATTAGAGTAAGAGTACACAGTATGTACTGTAGTCCACAAACAGATGGACTACAGTCCGGAATTGTAGAACTACAAAGACCATTTTTACAGTAAGTGGAACTGAGAACATGGAATCTAGGTGAAACAAAAAGGAGGTGTGTCCAAACTTTTGATTGGTACTGTAGAACTGTAGAAACAAATGCTCCAACTGGTAAGTCCGGTCACATTGCCAGTACGTTCACAAACCCAGATGTCTGTCAGCCCGCCTTACCCTCCGCCTGACACGTAAGACTCGGGATTAATTGTGAATTGCAGAGTCAGTAAATCCTGAATTGAGACCGGAGCTCGTAACCGAACATCAATGAGGTAAATTCCCAGGGAAAAGTGCATGCAAGGTTTGCAAAATGTGTAAAACGTCTATTTCCCCAGGAGGGGAGTGAATATGAGCGAGTGAAGCCGAAATAAAGAGAAGATGAAAGAACAAAGCGTCCCGGCCAGAATGCGGAAGGCATTTGATGGGAGGTTTTTTATGAATCCCTCAGTTCTCCTCGATCTCGGACGGTACTTTATCCACACGTGCGCACACAGTCGGGTCGTTTCGAGCAGAAGCCTCTAAACCTGTCACTAACTCGGTCCCTCAGCACAGACGCAGAGCAGTAAAAATGCTCTCAGGAAGACTGCGCTCCCTTTTTAAAATGTCTTTTCATTCTCAGGAGCCTCACTCCTTTATTCTATGAGCAGTTATGGCTCCATTGTTTATATAGGCTGATTTATCAGGGGATCCCGTTAAACGCTTAATTAGAAGGGACTTTTGTATGTGTGATACAAAACAGCGGCATCTTTATGAATGTGTCTATTTGTGTGTGTGTGTGAGAGAGAGAGAGAGAGAGAGAGAGAGAGAGTATATAATAGTAATCGTACCTGTTGTGTACTAAAGTTGGCTGAATTGGAGACAGAGTTGTTGGAGGTGTATAAACCAGGGGAGCTTGTAAACCCGGAGGCTGGTGAGAGGAATAGTGACAGGGAGAGGACTTCAAATTTTGTTCTCACAGAATTTAACAGATCAAATCAGCCATGTTGGCAGATCGTGGTAATCATGTTTTCAATACTGTCACATCTATCTGCAGGGGCACCACAGCTATTGTGCTGGTTAGCTGGAGCCTATAATTACCTGGCATCTGATAGGGTGAGTAGGCCGTCTGTCCGGGCTGGGGGGTTGTAAATCCTGGGCTGTAGCTGAGCCCCGATTGGAGGGTGGACTGTGTCTGGCTCAGTCCCCCTTCTGTTTTTATCCCTGGTAACATCACACCCAAATCCGCTGCAAACACATGGAAGTTGTTAGAACAAAATAAACAAAAATACGTACATTTAAAGCTTGAAATATCTAAATAATGTGTATTTATAGACTAAGAGAATAATAGCAATAAATGTTGCCCCACTGGTAGTGACATGGATGAGTAGTGTTCATTTTATAGCCAGCGGTGTTATTAGGATTGGGAGTTCAGTTATACTCAGAGCTCTTAATATTTATAACCAATGATTGGGCCAGTTTTAAGTTGTTAAACTTAAAAATAAATATAAGATTGTATAATATTAGTACAGTACTAAAAAGTACTACGTTTAACAACATGAAATCAAAATAAATAAGTGTAATCTGAGTTCTCATTCAACTTAATTAATTAAGATGCTGCTTGAATGACATACAGAGGAACCAAAACATTTTTAATAAACAAGCTATATGTATATTTGAAGACATTAATGTCTGATGGGGATACTGGATATGGGCATAACCTCATCTCAAACCTTCTAATCACTAATATTAAAAGTGTGCCTATCAAAAGAGACGATGCAGGAGGTGAGACAGTACCGTAAGTGGAGAGGCCGTACGGTTGTGTGGTTTGTGAGTAGGGCGTATACACTGTCGACTGCTGCATACTGCTGAACTGGGACTGGCCAGTGTAGGGGGACATGGGTGGAGCCACAGGTGTGGACAGGATGTGGGGATAAGGCCTGTTAATCAACAGAGTAGGTCACAGAATAAAATATATAGTGTAGATTTAGTCATTTCCCTCTAAAACTCAATGTGATCGAATGCATGCGAGCAGTTACATCCAACTGTGAGCATCGTCTTACTTTGATGGGTAGAGAGGAGGCGAGTACTGGTGTGCAGGTCGAGGACTGAACCCACTGCTGGTAATAACTGCAGATAATAAAAGATATTGCACATTGTATCAGTTCAATCTCAATAAATCCCTTTTTGCACATACTAAGTGCATTAAGCTACACCATGAAAAGGCATTCATCATCGATTTAACGCTGAAACATTTTTTACAGAATGGAAAGTCTGCAGTACAGAACATGACTCCTGGACAAATTGTACTCAGAGATCATCTGCCAAAAGTTGTAAACCCCCCCCCACACATACATGCAGCCTTTTAATGGACGTACAACAGACGTCCTGCTCTGTGAGTAAATGCAGAAAAAGCCTCCCTCTTAATCTATTATACACAGACTCCTGGTTCATTTCCTTTTTATTTTCTCCCGCGCTTTTCATTGTGACCGAGCCTTTTCCTCCTTCCCTATCTCTTGTTTATTCTCCCACACTTTTATTTGAGATTTAACTTTCCTGTTAAATCTTATGTTTCCTTACAAGTTATTTAATTGCCTTACATTAGTCCCATCTTTTTTCTCCTTCTTTACCCAACTGCCTTCGAGGTCCCCATCTTTTTAGTTAATCCTCTATTTAATCCCATTTATTATCTCACCTTTTAAATCATAGCTTTCATTCCCTCTTTGTTGTTCCTCCCTTAACCTCCTACTTCTATCCTTCTTAACATGTCTTTTTTTACTGCACCATCTTTATATCCGCTTGGTTTTTATTTCCTGTTTTTTTTATTTTTATTTTTTACTGAATCTCCTTAATCTTTCTGTCTGTCTGTCTACACCTTCAAAACACTTGAGCAGGAACGTTTCAGGTGTTGATACACCCTTGTACACCCAGGACAGAGCATCGGTTCATCAATGGGTCCACACGTACTCACACAGACACGCACATACTATTATAGGGGCAATTTAAAGCAGTCAATTCACATTGAATCCATGTTTTTGACTATGGGGAGAACCCGGAGAAAACCCAGATCAGGATTCAAACATAGATCCTCAGCACTGAGAGGCGAATGTGGTAACCACTACCGCTTACTATTGTAAGATTTTTGGGGAGGCACAGTGGCTTAGTGGTTAGCACGTTCGCCTCTCAGCGCTGAGGATTCTCGGTTCGAATCCCGATCTGGGTGGAGTTTCCATGTTCTCCCCGTGTCTGCGAGGGTTTCCTCTGGGTTCTCTGGTTTCCTCCCACAGTCCAGAAACATGGATTTAAGGTAAATCGGCTGCTCTATATTGTTCCTATAGTTTGTGTGTCCCTAGTCCCGGTAGAGGGTGAGTGTTTGTGAAGGTAGGGCATCCGGTGTAAAACACTAGCCAAGTCTTAAATGCGAGTTCATTGCTGTAGCGACCCCTGAATAATAAAGGGTAAACACGCAAAGAAGAAGAAGAATATTTTAAGATTTTTCCTTCCAAGATTATAATTTTAGAACTAACTCATTCAAGCTGATCAGCAGAAAAGTACCATATGTTCTGTATAGAAACGGCGGGACAATTAATTTTCTCCAGGGTCTACATACGTAACTGGGACAATTGTGAAGGGTCAAACTCATAGACTGAACATTATTCAAAAAGCATGCATGGTCAGAGTGCAGGACGTGTTCTGAAATACAGCTGCACAGGTTTACGTCGACTCTATTTTACATATGTCTGTGCGTTTATAATAAATGCTGTGCTCTTTCATTTAATTTCCAAAGTTCTTTGCCTCATGGGGTTAGAAAATTCAAAAGAACCTTACTTTGCACTTTGCACAACTGTTTTAGTTACCAGTCTTCAGTGAAAAATGATCAAAAGAGTGTAGAATGAAAATAGGACAGGTGATTCTATACCTCTAACTGGTAATGTATATCTATTCCATAATAAGCCACTTCATAAAGCAGACTCAATATACCAGTCGCCTCCCGCTGTGAGATTGATGGATTCGTAAACTTTTTTTTCCACATAAGCCTCCATAAAACCATTGAGATTCTCCTCTACATGCCCACATTTACACACATACCACACACCCATTGTTTTTCTCTTATTCTATTGAGACATCAGCCCCTCCTGTCAGCTGGAGCACGGCCTCGGCTCTCGCTGCATGGGGGATGAATGGTTGGAGAAGTTCACAATTTATTTGAGAGTGTGAGTGCATGTGTGTGCGTAATGTGGCTAAATAAAGAGACAAAGCCACGCTGACGTTACCCCAAGGACAGAAAGATTGAGGCCTCAAGAGCTTTCAGCAAGTTCTGCAGTACTGTTATACGAGGTATTCTGTCTGTGTGAGTTATCTTACCCGACCCTGTGTACGTGTCCAGTCCGCTATCTCCTGCCGTGCTGACTGCTTCACTGCTGTTCAGCGGTTCTGTTTTTACTAAGGACAACATTAATATTATACTTACAATGAAGTTTATTTAGATTAAGAGACTTCTACAGAGTTCCAACCACACAAAACCTCAGTACTCAAATCTTTATACCTACTAGTGCACACTGCTCTCCAACATTCCTGTATTTCTAACACTTTACAGAAAATCACCACCGAGAAATGATGCCTGGCAATCATGTTGGCAGCCCTCACCCGCCATTACTACCTGCTAATCTTTAAATAAACTGTGTTTTTATTTTATAATCTAAGTGATTATAGTAACAAACAGCACACAGTAAAGCACACTGCAGGATCATAAAAATTCACTCCACACACATGCAGTATACCGCAGTCCATCGTACTTGGGGCAGTAGGTGGTGTATTGCAGCCCAGCAGCCAATCAGCCGTGTTTAGAACTGTCATGTTTTCACCTGAGGGAGGGGGTGGAGTCAGTAACATCATGTACTACATGTAAAGCACAGGAGTCCCTCCCCTTCAGTATAGCTTCAGTATACCAATAAACCTGAATGTTTAGTTGTGATGAATCACATTAATGTTATACATAATCTTTATATGTTTTTTTGCATTGTTCTATAGTTGCCCTCGAATGTAGATGATATAAGCCACCCACTAACTTCCATTTCCATCCACAAGTGCTGGCTCTTGGCATCATCATTAGATGTTACTATGAATCCCAACTCTGGCCTCCCACCCATCATGCATGTCCAGTTACATGTCCAGTGGAGCACCACTGAAGCTGAGCCTCCTGTGCAGAGCAGTGCCTTAGAGGTACATTTGAGATATCAATTTTCTCTGGAAATAAAGTCATAGCAAACGAATCCATGACTTATTCTTTATTCATGAAAATATTAGAGCTAATAGGGCATAAAGCAGTGAACAGGTCACCAGTCCATAAACAAAGTTACACACAGGTGCTATTTAACATTCTCCAGCTCACCTACTATTATGTTATTGAATTGCGGAAAGAAAAATCTGAATCACATGCAAACTACAGAAAAAAGACCTTGTCATCTATGCCTGGGAATCAAACCCTGAAGCCTCTTTCATTGTGAGGAGAGTACTAAGCACTGTGCTGCATTTGAAGCTGTAGCTGTAACTTCAATGTGGGTTCTACACTGATTGAAATAAGTTCAATCAAGTCCATTTAAAAAGCAACAATCCATATCTGCATCAGTGATCATATGGGTGCCGATGGTTTTGCGCCGGTGCGTGACTGTGTATGTGAGGGTCTAAGAAAGTACACTTAAGTAAGACGAATGAGCTTTCATGGACAGCGGGATTCTTGCTCGCCTGCGGCTCAGTGTGGGTCTTCGTGTGTATGTGGATGTGTGTTCAGATCGGACGGCGAAATGATGAGGTAGACTGAGGAGAATGCCGAATATGTCGCTGTTTTGGCAGCGCAGGAGTCTGGTAAAATCATTAGCTGCACTCCAATCGCAGTGATTTATAGAGTTCTGCTGTCTTTTGCTCTCTGTGTTCCTCTATTGTTTCATTCAGCCTGCATGTCAAAACCATATGAGATCACAGCCACCCACTCACAAACACACACACACACACACACACACACACACACACACATCTTGTTTAACGTGTGTGTGTGCCTTGACATGAACTTGCACCTAAATAACCCATTTTCATCTATTTATTAAACTTTTGCTGCAGTAGTGCTCTCTGTAAACAGCCTGATTGGTGGACTTACTTGTGTGTTCCAGTTTACTCCTGCACGCCATTGAACATAATTGATTGACTTAAAATAAATTTGGATTTAAAAAGAATAATGTCCCTACTTGGCCTGAGCTGCTGCAGTAAACACTCTCAGCCAGCAGATGAGCTCAGGCTTAAAGCAAGAAACTTCTCACAGAAAATTCATGGAATATATTACGGAAAATGTACATTACCATGACTTCACATTATTTTTAAACTAATGAGTTGAACAGCAGTTTGCTTTTAAACAAGGTGTAATGTATCATTATGAAGGAATTAGTGTGTTTTTTTTTTTTTTAGTGTTTTTTTTTTTTTTTTTTCTCGCCTACATGGTCCCCCTACAGATTACACCACTGTGATACGAATCCCTCTTCTAGCGCTCCTCATGCGCTGACAGTATGATAGACAACCAGCAAAAACACTAAAAGCCAAAAATCCATGTCAAATGATAAGGCAGAGTAATATTACAGTATTATACACTAATATGACACAGAGCGCTTAAATGTTGCTCCCCCCTCCTGGGAAATTATGCCTGGCTACATAGTGCAAGAATAAGTTACATAGTGCTAGAACAGGTGCTCCGGACGTGCAGTTGTAATAATTCTCTATTTAAATGGTTTAGCCTGTTATAGTGCTCATAAGGTGACCCGCAGGAAACCGAAGAGATCACCAGTCTATTACAGCGCCAGCTGCAGGAGAACCTGCAAACTTCACAAAGAAATAAGAAATGACCTTGGCCTCCATCATGGCCAGAAATTAAATAGAAAATATTTTTGCTGTAAGGCTAAAGAATCTTACTTCTGCCCCACCATGCCACCTGTGACCTGCGGTCAATTTGTCAAATACAAGTTACTGCTGTGGTTTTATATATATATATATATATATATATATATATATATATATATATATATATATATATATATATATATATATATATATAGCCAGATGTAGACCAGATGTGTTTTGGGACATGTGGGCCAAATTCTGGTTTTCATATGAGGGCCACCTCACATGTACTTTGCCAGTTCTGGCAGTCTGTAAATTACACCAAACCCTAAAAGATTACTGTGTAAGCCACATGCGCACCAGATTGTGGCTACATTTCAATGAAAAGTGTCTCATGTGGAGGTAGCACTGCCAAATCTCTAACAGATGTGAACCAGATGTGTTTAAGAACATGTAGGCTACATGACCATTCTTTATATGTAGGCAATGTATGGCTCACATGTGCATCTTGCAGCCATACAATATGTCTGCCAGATGTGGGCCAGATGTGTTTTGGGACACACGTTTGACACATGTAGTTCGCCTGTTCGGGCAGCTGTGCCATATCTCTAAAAACTAGAATCAGTCATAAAAATAAATGTCTGTTCTTATGCAAAAATTAAAAGAGACCTGGCTTCATATTCTGTTGACTCCCTAATTAATGATAACTAGTTCTCGATAAGAAAACAGTTATTGTTTGATTTAGCCTGATTACAACCTAAAATATGAAAAGGCTTTTGTTCAGGTCACATAATACCTTTTATATGCTTTCCAAAATACTAAATTCAACTAAAAGATATTGTGCATTAAATTGTCCACTAATTTGTTTACAAGTTTTACAAGCTCAGTATAAGACTATAAGACAAACTTTTGCATATCTAAAAGGTTCTTTAGAAATTCAGAGCTGAACGTTTTCTAAGTGAGCCACGGAATGAAAATTGAGCTCTCTGCACCCTCGCCACACATTGCACCAAGTTTTTTTTTTTTTTTTAATAATGTTACACAGATTTGCTGATGTGGTTTAAGACACAGTAGGACAAAACTTTAATAAGTAGCTGAACATAGCGATGTTATGTGGGAAGGCGTTTTGGAAAACTGGAACAGCTTTTTCCTAATTCAGCACAAGGGACTTGTTGTTGGTGGAATTATACCAGATAGCAGGGAGTTACGCTTCTGGTTCCAGTCTGAGGCTTTTTTAATTCATGTTTGTGAATAAAAAAACAAAAGTTTTGTGAATCACACAAAAAATCTAAAATGACCTTATTGCACATTAAGCACAAGAACTGTTAATTTTCAAAACACATTTTTCATTTAATAGTTTTTATTGGGTGGCACGATTGTCCAGTGGAAACTCTGTCTCCTTACAGTATAAAGGTGGCTTTAAGTCCACTTTTGGCGGTCATGGTTCATCTTATGTGGAGTTTGCATGTTCTCCTTGCATCTGCATGTGAGTCTTGAATGTCAGTAAAAACAAAACAAAATGTGTGACCTCTAACGTGACTCCCTTCTGCATCGTTGCCTTGAGACCATGGTAATTAAAAGCTGTTTGCTCTTTATGTCTTAATTATGTAAATGGACGAGGGTATGAAACCAAAAACCTAATGTAAAAGGAAACTAGTGGGGGAAGTGTGGGGGTGGGGGTGGAGGGGGGGTTATGAGCGGTTTATACATGGACAAGTGTGGATGCATCCTTGTACTGAAGAAGCATTAAAATAATCTCTTTATACCACACAGAGTGGTATTACTATTATTAATAATTGTAATTAAAAGTGATGATCTTTTATTAGGTCAGTCTGTAGTGAGTTTGGTAGGTCTGGTTGTTTATGCTGATAGCATAGCTCAGTTTTTAACAGCATTCATTCGTTATATTATTTTTAATAGGATTTTACACCACACATTCCAAAGTCATGAAACATCTGTAGGTGTCTCACCTCCTGTTCCATTGCTTGAGATGTTGTTACTGAGGAGACTCTTGTCCAGTTTTGAACTGCCATCATTGGAAACTGTGTGCTGAGTGCTGGTTAACTCCTGCATGTCCAACGACCTGAGTACAACCAGCAAGCAGATTCTTAATTACCAGCAGTGCCCATGATATTTTCATCTGTTGTCAAAGAAGCATCTGGAGATATCGTTTGGTGTTTGGTCCCGTGAATATTTTTCAAGAAAATTCGAGATTCAAGAAAATGTTATCGTTAATATCACATGTGGCACATGAGACTAGAACGAAATTATGGGTCACGGACCCTGATTACCCTTTTAAATTTAATTAAATTTAAAGAAGAAAATGAGATAAAAGATTTTTACTTTGCGTTTCAGTCTGGCATTTCTTAAGTAATGACTTAATGTAGTTTGTTTCTTGTTCATGCTGATGAATCGATAGAAATGTTAAAACAAGGGAACAAAATAAGCCAGATATGCATTAAGCTCTCAGGTGCCTGACTGTATGTTACTGTTGCCCAAAATTTTCAAACATAATGGTGCATGGTGTACAAACGCACTTTCCATCGTAACTCACTGTGCACAGCGTTCATTTTGACTGCGCATGAGCACATCTGACATGCATCCCTGTTAATTATAACAATTCAGTAGCTGTGTATCTCCCAGGATGAAGAACAGGTTATGAAGCAAACAAGGGTCAGGTCAGAAATGGACACATTTGATTCTGATTGGCTTGATAAATACAAATGTTTAATTTCATAAAAATCGCATGAAAGCATGAATACAAAAACATCTGACTCTTTCTCTTCAGACCAGACTTATAATGTCTAGTTTACTGTCTAGAAAAGAAATATCTTTATGATGAAAACACAGTATGGTTATTAAATGGGCTCCTCTGTGGTTTTGATGATTCAGGAAGATTTGCATCTGATTTTGTTTTTATATCAGTAACACCCCCATTAATAAGGACAGCAGTCTGTCTATGTGGTTTCTGCACAAACCCTGTGTGTGTGTGTGTGTGTGTGTGTGTGTGTGTGTGTGTGTGTGTGTGTGTGTGTGTGTGTGTCTCTCTCTCTCTATATATATACTATATATATATATTTGTGTGCAGTTATATATAACATTGTGGAGATGACTGGGTCCCCAAAATATAACTCATTCAGTTTTACATGATTAGAGTTATGGCTAGATTGTTATGGCTAGATTATGGTTATGGTAAGGTTAGGGTGGTAGTGTTTATGGCTTTAAGGGTAAATCTCCATGAAATAAATAAAAGTTTGTGTGCTTGTAATTTTTACCTTCTTTTTAAAGAGATACCCAACATATGAAACACTACATTATTTTTCCAGTTTAATTAATTTAAACCTTTGGAATCACTTGTTCTTCCTTATTCTCCATATATCATCCCTATATGTTTATTATGCACACACGATTTCATATTCTGGTTTGTTAATCACTTGGCATATCAGCTCACATGTTCTGCCAAACTGCATATGCAAATGAGCCCCTTTATCAGAAATGTGATGAACCAGACAGAACACAGCAGCTCAGTGGCGATCAGTAAAAAAAAAAGTGCTCATTTCACAAAACGCCAAGAATTTAAAGAAAACAAATGTCTTTGTCTCTCATTTCTCACGACTGCTTCTTTAATCATGCTACATCATTCAGAAAGACATGACTGCTTTCCTTCTGTCAATGGCAAAAACATCTGTACACATATTTAATCACACAACTCATGAGCCAGCTACCACACACACACACACACACACACACACACACACACAGACTAAAGACACTGACCCAGGTACCGAAAAATCTTTGAACAATTACTCCTACAGTACACCCACTCTCACATGAAATGACTTTAACATCCGTCAGTCTGTGTGAATGTGTGTAAATGTCTGTCTGGTTTAGTGTGTGTGTGTGAGAGAGAGTCTGATTTCTGCTCTCCATCCCCTTAGAATCCCCTCACAATAAACCTCTGATTCTTAGTGTCATCTATAACCAGTCATAATCATCCTCAACCTGAGAGTTCCCCCAGCAGCATGTAGGTGCACTGGAGTTACCTGCTATCAGAAGGGTCTTGAGCTGGAGGATCAGAGAGAACTTTCTTCACCTAAAGAAAGGAGAACATTAATCAAAAACATTTCCCAGATAGATTCTGCTGTCACACAAATATGAGTAACGAAACCCAGACTGCATTTAATTTCATTTTCCTGTTAAACACAACGGAACCTAAGCTTTTCTGTCAATACTTATTTTCCTTGCGACGTATGCAGCAGGTAATTTGTTCTGTTTTGTTAAGGCTGCTGACCCAGTGCTCAATGGCAAAATTCCATAGATACTTGAGAAATTGCATTTATATTATACAGTCACTGGCAAAAAAGGGCCAAAACCAAATTTGCAAATACTCCATATTTCAATGATAAATTAAAGTAGTATCTGAGACCTGTCCCTGTAATTTCCTGGCAAACGTAGACTGAGCAAACTTACAGATTACCAAAAAATGATTAAATGTTGATGGAGATAAAGAAAACTGCAAGACAGTTTGAGATATCTGAAACATCCAAGCATACAGACATAACTGAAACACCACTGAACATTGTTCCCCTTTTAAGGTTCCCCTTAGTTAACGTTTTGTGCATTTGCATTTAACTCTGTAGTCTGACAAACAAGGAGTAGGAGGTATTATTATTATTATTAATAATATATAATATAATAATATTTTTTAATTAAAGATCAGAAGTTCTCCAGAAGTGTTCATATGAGGAGAAAGGGAACTATTTGGTTTCAGCCAGACTCATGGCAGCAGTTAGAACATTATATCTTAGTAATCAAAAAATGTCTGAATTAAGTTTACGAATGACAAAGCAATTACAGCAAAAAACTCTGGATCACTGGATATACAGTACCAGTCGATGATTGGACACGCCTCCTTCTTGCTTCTTTATCTATCTCCTCTACTTACCATATAGATGGAATATAGTTGGTTCTCTGTTCGCTATTGGTCAGAACCATCACAGAACAGGTATATTCTGGGTGGTGGATTGTTTATTGTCAGTTCTGCAGTGACACTGATGTGATGAGGGGATTCTAGTTCAGCAGTGCTGCTGTAGTTTCATTTCTCACCTCAATGACACTGCTGGGATAGGACTAATGCACCTACCTGTTAAATAATACCTGTTATGTGGGGGTACTATTGGGGACCTGACCATTAGAAAACAAAGTAAAGGGGATGTACACAGTATGTACTATAGGACACAAAGAGATGGACTACAGTCTGGAATTGTAGGAAGATTGGTTCTGTGTATATGATGCAGCTTTGTTTGATCTCAATTGTCTATAATTCCCTCTATTCTAATTCGCTGTCTAATATTAATAACCCATTAGGACTAAATGTTTTTGAAATATCCAAGTCCCCTTAATATAAGGGGCAGCTGAAACTGAAATACATGTACAGCATTTTAGAATATTGTCTGATTTTATTGATTGTAATAACACACGCTGGTATTTCTTTGATTTTTAATTGTAATTGACCACAAATCATTTGTTTGTTTCCAGGACAGTAGACAAGTAAAAGCCACACAGACGTTCTGTTATAACATCCAGGACCTGTCAGGACTCCAAGTTTAATCTTTCAATGTTTGGACATGATGTCTGGATGATTTCCTTCATTTTCTCAGTTTAGTCACATTCAACATGAGCTATCCACATTACACCTGCAGCCCTGACCACATATTACACACACATCAGCCCGGCTGTGGAGTTGTGCAGGAAATCAGTGTGTGTGTGTGTGTGTGTGTGTGTGTGAGAGAGCGAGAGAGAGAGAGAGAGATGTGGGACCATTCCCAGGCCTGTTACAATTATTACATAATAGTCCAATCACAATTATTTAATATGATTGCAATAGTTTTTGCTGACCACAGTCATTTTTCTCTCTGGTTTTATTGCAAACCTAACAAACGGAATGTAAATTAACTGCATATTTTTTATTGGACAAAAGTATCTCAATTTCCCAATGATTGAATTCAGTTGCTTTGTTTAATCCCT
The DNA here is from genome assembly GCA_019802505.1 of Corydoras sp. C115. Classification (NCBI taxonomy): domain Eukaryota; kingdom Metazoa; phylum Chordata; class Actinopteri; order Siluriformes; family Callichthyidae; genus Corydoras; species Corydoras sp. C115. The sequence continues at coordinate 480,399 of JAFMOC010000051.1, read as the reverse complement.
TAGATACGTGTTCAAAACTAGCCATGCGTTTTGGACAACTGTATTGGACGACATTACGGGGACATTAGAGGAAGGCCTTTGTCACATGCCGAGGACCAGAGACATAAAATCCAAAATGCTGGCTGGTGTAGCTACCATCACTCCACTGTCTCCATCATGTCTCTCTTGCCCCAGCTCATTATGGCTGCACGCTGACTATTAGTGGTACCTCCGAAAGGTGCCTTAATTACCTTTAATTTCACCCCCCTCAAACCACAGCTATTTTCATCCCCTCTGTGCCCCTACTAAAAACCCTTTTCCGTTTTAGTACGACTTTGAGGTTGACTGGTCTGCACAGAGCCCTGAACCCACACACTTCACACCACATACACTGATCAGCACAACACCGTCCTGATACTGTGATCACTTCTGATAGAAACTGAGCACTGCAGACCGGGAAACCTGACCAGAGCTGCAGTTTTGGAGATGCTCTGTAGAAGGCCTCCTTGTTTTTGTATAACTAGGATAGGATTTGAGTAAATTCTAATTCTTTAACTCTTAACTATGCAGATGGCCCTGCTCCATAGCATCAATAACACTGTTACACATTCAGGTGTATGTGTGTGTAATTGTTATGTGTTTTTCATATTAGACATATCATATACTTGTCTGCAGTTTCAGTAAATCTTTCTGATTCATTTGCTGTTTTGTTTTACTTAACAAAATAATGAACACTGCCTGATTTGCTGAGTTTTTGCTCAACTTTTTTCACTTTCTATATTCTCCTCTCATCTCTGACCCCACACACCCATATCTCTGCTTTTTTGGTGTGTGTCCTCATTTATGTACTGTGTTTGAAAATGACTGACTTTGTAATAATATATAGTCAGGCAGAAAACAGCGCTAGATCAAAGCCCTGTTAAATTTAAGATGTCTATAAACGTCTCATATTCAATTTGGACCGCTTACCCTTCACAAACTCCAAGGCCTAGAGTCATCTGCAGCCTTAATTGAAAACGCTCCCACGTGTTCATGGATGCATGTGTGTTTCAGATGTAATGTGTGGTTTTGGGAGCAGTTCAGCATGTTTGGAATACACTGAGTGGTCACTGAATAATTACTCACACACATTCCTGACCATGATATTGTTATTGCAGTATATTGGGCACAAATATAAACAGCAAGCTGCGCACGAGCTGCACTTCTGCACCATAAACTACCAAACAGCTATTAACAGTTTATTCATTATCAGAAGTTTGCAGACATGCAGATTGGATAAATGGTGAAGTTATCAGTATACTGAGATACTGGAACATTAAATGCACCGTTTTGCATCCCTACACTCTCATCCCAATAATACGAACCAAGCCTCTCAGTATAAATCATTATTATAACACAACATTAGCAATACGTTATTGATAACAATATGATTCTTCTTTTTGGGGCTATTGTGTAGTTCGGCGCATGTGCACCACTGACAAAAACGGATCTCTGACAGTTTTCCAAACCGCACAGCACCGAAGTCAATCAGTAGATTAATTTTATTACATTAACAGAGGCGTGTTGGCAAACTTTTTATTGTGTAATATGTGGTTTTGAACACAAGCTGAGTAATTGGTTTACAGCAGAGTGAGAGCATGAAGATGCGATAAACTGCGTCATGTGATTAAAAAGTGGTTTCATTAAACGCAAATAAACTCACAAGTCACAAGCCGCTGAACAACCAATAAAAATGTGTACTGTAATCAACAATGAAACAAATAAAAGTCATGCAATGTGTTTCATGTATCAATATAAGTGTCATTTAATTTGTTGCCTGAACCATATTCATTCAGAATGACGTTCTGTCACTTTGCCATTTTGGAATTTAGCAAACGTCAATTTACAAATCTCTGCTTAATACAGTACCAGTCAAATGTTTGCCCCCTTCTACTGTCCAAAAACAGATGAACTACAGTCTGTAATTGTAGAACTACAAAGCCATAATTTTGTTGATTCAGATTCTGTATAACAAATGCAGTTTTTTGTATTTTAGTTTAGATTTATTAGATTTGCCAAATGTAGGAAATGTAAATTCTTTAAAAAATGTAAATACAATAAATATAAAATGACAGTTTGGGTAGAATCAACATAACCTTGTGACATTTCACATATTCTGATCTGTAGCTCATTCAAACATTGTGTGTATCTGCTAGTCTATTATCTCTCTCTCTCACACTCTCTCTCTCTCTCTCTCTCTCTCTCACACACACACACACACACACTTTCTTGTTCTTGAAGGTTGGACTCTTATGGTTATCACCACTGTAACTTCATACCTTTCTTTTCATGCTTTTATGTAAAGCACATTGTTGAACCCCCACAGTGCTCTCTCTCTCTCTCTCGCTCTCTCTCTGTCTCTCTCTCTCTTTCTCTCTCTCTCCTTCTCTTTCTCTTATTCTCTCTCCTGTTCTCTCACACACATTTCAGAAACCCCTAGGGAGGTGTAAGACTATGCCACACATCTCCGCCCAGAAATGCTCTTTTTTTTTTGCAGGTCAGAGAGACGAAAAAACAAGAAGAAAAGAGAAAAAAGAAAACACCCCCACAAGCAGACATGTATATTATATATAAATATTTCAATCTGTCTGGTTCTTGTATGGCTTGTGTCCAATAGCCCAAAAAATTTTCCTGTCTAATGTGACAAGAAAATCATAGAAGCTCTGGCAACACACAAATTACACACACACAACACACCCCACACACACACACATACACACACACACACACACACACACACACACACACACACACACACTGCATATATTTTTATCCAAGTATCGGTTTTCTCTCTTTCCTGTGTTTTATAGCAAAATAATATTATTTATTATTTAATATAATATTTAATATAATATTAAATAGCATAACAAAAAAAAATGATACATTTAGAAATATAAATGTTACATGTCCTTGTTATAAAGATGTAAAACCAATTCTTTATAAATGTAGGTAGTGCAAAAATGTGTGGTGGTGCACCTGTTACAAATACAATATATAAAAATCGATATATTTTTATATAAAACATAGTAGGCAACAAAACCTGTACAGATTTAATGAATAGATTTAAAACAGTTTTAAACACTTCTGTGTTTGTTATTTTAAGGCTGCACTATTAAACTGTATTTAATGCCATCGTATTGCACTTTTGCCCTCCTCATGATGACTTAGCTCCGCGTTCAGCTGCGATGTTTCCAGGCCAACCTGAAGTGAGCACTAAGAGTGGTGCAGCCTAGCAAGGGGAAAAACGACTGACCGAAACTGGACACCAGACCAAACCAGACACACCTACACAATGTTTCAGAGAGAGTGTGTGTGTGTGTGTGTATGCATATGTGTATCACTTTGTGTGTGTTTGCCTGATCTTTACGAGTGTGTGTTACATTATAAACTGAAACTTTATATAAAAAAGCACTCTAGCATTAAAGTGGCTCTTTCCCTTCTGATTGGAGCTGACAACAGTGCAGCTGAATTATTCATGAGGCCTGGTGCTTGTGTCAGCAGCTCGTTAATAATTTAAATTAATCTCATTAACGAGGGGCTGGGTTTCAGCTGCATTTAATTAAATGATGAATAGCTTTCCAGATGTCCACGTGCTTGGTAACTAATGTGCTCGGCCTGGGCTCGAAGTGTCCTTCAGACTGTCACCCAAAAACTGCACATGCATTTGACGGTGAAAGCTTTTGTGGGGCAGATGGACGTCTAGACAGGTACAGAACCGACAGAAACTTAGAGACAGAATGAAAAGCTTATGTTTGACCTCATGCAGATATTCATCTGTCACCAACATCTCACCTCTCCATCACCTGCTCTCTCTCTCATACACACTTCATTCACCTTTAGAAATGTTGACCCAAGGATACACACACCAGATAGTGCATCACAGAATGATTCGCTCCAACTCACTCAAACTTGGGTGTAATTTAAAGCAGTCAGTTTACAAACTGATGGCTTAATGTGGGAGAAACGCCAAACTACACACCGAGCAGTAATCAGATAAAAAGCTGGAGCTGTGAGCCACTTACGCTACCAATGGTGCTCCTGGTGAAACGTTAGTCTCCATTACTCTGTTCTCTAATGCTCAGGACAGAGTACCACTATAGAGCAGGTATTATTTGGTTGGTTCATCATGTTTCAATAAAACTACAGCATCACTGCTGCACCAAACACCCCTCATTGCATCAGTATCATTGCAGAACTGAAAATAAACCACCACCTAAATGAATTAATTATCTGATTATCTAATTATCTGAAAATGTACAATAACACACATATTCAGTTGTTCAAATGAGAAACTGTCGTTATATGTATCTGAATGAAGTCTCATCGAACTGAGGCATCTGGCTTGTGAATGGCAGCTACACAGACACAGTTACGTAGGAAATCATTTTTTATATCGGTCTGTTGAAAAAAGATGAAAAAGGATCGTATTCACTTATCATTGCGACTCATTGAATTTAGGGTGGAAATCTTAATATTCTTGGCCAAACCAGCTCATCAGTTGTTGGCCAGACTTTGTCTCGTTGGCGAGACAAAGACAGTATTGTGTAAAGTGGATCGTCAGAAGTATGTCACTGCGTGGCAATAGGATGCTATCGCATTTCCCCTGCTTAATGGGCACCTGCTGAATATGTGACGCTGGTCCACGGAATCAGCTGACCTCGATCTCACTGAGGTAACATCAATGTAAGTTAGAAAGTTGAAACAGACAAACATATAAACTGTTCTACTGTATATGTATATATATTTTCTTGCCCTTTAACATTTTATGTATGAATGACGGAGTATGTGTGTGTGTGTGTGTGTGTGTGTGTGTGTTTGTGTAAGTAACCTGAGTCCTCCCAGCCCTGGGGCTCAGACTGTGCCAGAGGAAAAGGCAGCAGTTCCCCTTCTTTATTCTTTCTTTGTCCAAACCCCTGCATGCATCCCCTTGGGTCACACAACAATCCTCTTTAACGCCATTTTACCCACTTTTTAAAACAACAAAACACTGCTTTAAGTTTGTTAAAATAAATGTATGTGCTACAATTTTTATAGCACTACTATATTAGTGTATTAGATTCTGATTTAAAATGTTCTGAATTTTGATATAATTCATGTTGTTGTGTACACTGAAGACATTCTCAGGTAGATAGATCTTTGATAGAAAGACATCCCAATACTTTACAGACCCTCCACCACACTTAACAGTGGGCATTGTGTTTTTTTTTCGATAGTTTGGTAGATTTCCATAAACATCAAATCTAAATCAAAGTTTGTTACTGAAATGTAAAATTTTAATAAAAAGAATACAAAACACAGAGGTTAGTGCTTGCATATCAAAGTTGGGAGGTCATGGGTTCGATTCCCAGTTGGTGAAAAATAAGGTTCATTCTGTATGCATTCTACATGTCCTCCCTGTGCCTCAGTGGTTCACCCCAGGATTAGATTAATCTGTCTTTTATAAAATATAAGATTAAATTATACCAAACCAGGTCCACAATGAAAAAAGGAAAAACATTCATTATCAAATCCTTTTTGATGTAAAGCACATTATATCTATTTGTTGAAAGTGCATTACTGTGGTTAGACACCTGACTTGCTATCAGTGTTCCAAAGATGTTCAGTGGGGTTGAGGTCATGGCTCTGGGCAGACTGTAGAAGTTTCACGTACCAGACTGCCCTTACTACTGTTTATTAATACACAGCAATGAAACAGGAAAGGGGTTTCGCTCTAACTCAGAGGCATAAATAAAGAAATAGATTTCTCTATTTTGTCTTTAAATTGGCAGAAGATTTGAAATGTTTAAATCTACAGTGTATTTATACTGATAGAATGGCAAACATTACCCTTTTATCATCCAAATTTTTACATACTGATCACAAAAACAAAGTGGGTTAACCTATTAATAATAATAAGTTTAGAATTTATACAAATGTATAAAGCGCCTTTCAAAAACCCAAGGTTGCGTTACAGTAGTTATATGTATATGTATATATACAGTAGATTTGGAAATAAACAGTTTAATATTGTTTAAAGAGCCATTTGCTATTAATACTTGTTTGCATGTGTCAGTCATCTGCAAAAAACAATTACCCCCCAACACTCCAGTCCCACCACATTGTAAACAATAGGCATATCATTTTTTCAACACAATATAATACATGTAGGTTGTAATGTTCATACCTCATCACATCAGATTCCGCTCAGAATGTAATACAACATACTGTCATACAACATACTTCTTGTCATACAACAACAAACAGACAAACAGCGAAACAGAAATAAAGTAGCAGTCTGTCATCAAGCTTGATTGCGCACTAGCTGAACTATTAATAGTAAAACATGTACATTACTCAATCCAACAGAAACGTTTACACCTGTTACCCCGAGTTTTCTGCAGTGGGTCCAGATAAAATAACTGAAGAGCCTACACGGGGGATTCGCTGTGAGAATGCTTTCAGCAGAGTTCGTAGGGTTTTGTGCTAAAGTTCTGAAAAAGGCTTTAACGGAAATGTTTTTACTGGAGGGCTTCGTTGTTATTAATCTGAATGGAAAAATGCCAGTGATAATCAAAAGTGTAGGTTGAGATCAAGAAAGATTCATGTTAGTGTAACATTTGATAATAAATTGTACACTACACAGGAAAAAAAAATCATGGAAAATCTAAGTACACTCAGCTGTGTTCGGCCACATTTAGCCTTTACCTTTGGGCTATAATCATGCAGTTAGAATAACGGAGGAGATATTTATTATGTGAGCTTAGACATTACACAAAGTGATACATCATTTATCTTAATGTTACACGTGTTAAACATTATCATTGTTCATTGTATAAGGTTAAGACTGAAGCAGACATTTATAACTAACAAGCCTGATTTTTACTTCATTATCATTACAGCGAGTGTTTCACTAAACAAAGATAACACTAATAAATGTCACTGATTACTACAGCAGCTTTACTTTAAGGAAACGTGATTTGGTTTCGGGTGGCTAACGATGAAAACGTGGTGGTGCGGTTATTAAAATCAACACCAGGCAGACAGGGCCAATAAGCTGTTACTGTATCTTACACACTGGTCTGCAAACCAGTGCTGCTGTAGTTTCATTTCTCTACCTCGGTGACACTGCTGGGATAGGAATAATGCACCAACCAAATAATCCCTGCTCTGTGGTGGTACTATTAGGGTCCTGACAATTAGAGAACTGTACTATAGTCCACAAACAGATGGGCTACAGTCCATCTTTACAGTAAGTGGAACTGAGAACATGGACCATAAATCAAGTTTATTTTAACCAGTACTTCCATTTTTTTTTATTCAAAGCAGCAGGACATCTGTAAATCTGTGGCAACACCTTGAAAATGCCTTTCCTTGTTATAGCACCACATCTCTGTGTTTACACCCCTGTCTCTGTGACTGGTTTTGTGTGGATGTTCTCCAGCAGCCTGGACAAATATCAACTTTAACACTTCTGAATTAGAAATGCTATTCCAGGACTTCTTGTTCAGTGCAATTCAGTGTTTCTCATAAATGCTCATTTTGAATGAATAGTTACCCCAAAATCTTGTAAAAAGCCTCTGAACAGATCCAAAGAAGTGGAATTTGATGAGTAGACAAAGTGTGAATGAGGAGCCAAGTGCACATTAATGCCCGTAATTTTAAATATAGTGACCAAGCACCTCATGTGTGTGTGTGTGTAAACTTTTTTTCTCTGTATAGTGTTTATGAATACCATCAGTGAATATTGACAGTTACCTCATGTGGAATATTAAGCTTTAATTTAGTAATGCTAAAGCTAAGCTAAGACTTTTAGACTCAGATCAGCTGGTATGTTCACGTTAACTGATGTTCAGGAGTTCTCTGTTTTTTTCAATAGAAGCCTAATTATTTAGTAAGTATGATCTCTGTGATGAAACGTGTGGAATGTGAAAGAACGTAACACCAATGACCCAAAATAAGAACTTAATACTCTTAGGTTCTGATCATGGAAACATTATATTACATGAGGTCACATGCATTTAGAGATATTCTACAAATTGTATTTAAAGCACTTTGTATAGTACTTATGTAATTCAATAGTATTAATACTAAATCTAAATTAGAATCTCTAAAAATAGAAACTTTTAGCTATGATCACCTCAAAAAAGCTGTGTGTGTGTGTGTGTGTGTGTGTGTGTGTGTGTGTGTGAACATTATATGAACCTCTGGTGGCCATATGGCTACTGTGCATGGCCCCTCAGTCCTCATCTGCTGAGTATTAAAGCCCTTAGTTTGTCTCGCTACATGCATGGGTGGCCTTTATCCCCCCAAAACACCGTCCCCCACCACTCCGCTCACTCTCATTCTTCATTTAGTTCATTTTATTCATATGCATGCTTCTTGCTTTTGAATTCCTTTCCAATTTCACTGAGTAAAGTCAGTGTAAAATAATGATGAGTTTTTGTTATTTTGGAAAAGCTTTGGCTCTGATGCATGATCATTTTCTGCCAGTAACATTCACTTTAATATGAGGAATATGATGAGCTACAGGTAAATTAGGAATGCAGTCTTATAGTCCACTTATTTTGAAAACAAATGGTTTGGACAAAAAGAAACCACATTGTTCCATGTTTTATTAAAAAGAAGAAAAGTGGGTGTGGTAGCTCAGTGTTCAGAGTGTTGGGTTATAAATCTGAAATTTGGGGGTTTAAACCTCAAGTCTGCTAGCGTTATTAATGTGGGGCTCTTGAGCAGGGCCCTTAACCCTCATAACGCCAGGGGTGCTGTATCATGGCTGCCCCTGGACTCGTAACTCAGTTGTAAATCACTTTGGAAAAAAGCCTTACAAAATGTATGAATAAACAATATTTTGTTGATTTGAATGTGTTTGTAAGGTTTGTATTTTTGTCGTTTTGCAAATACAAAGAAAATCTATTTTACTCAGAGTAAATATACTGTCACTCCTATTACTTTAAGTATTAACTATAATGCTCCTGTTAACATCCATACTGTTAATACAGCTACTCACAGTAATAAGCACTAGTCAAACTACTCTACTATTAATACAATTACTTTAACACCACTATTACTGCTGGTATTACTTCTACTGCTAACCCTAATACTACCACCACAACTAATACTACCACTAATAATAATATAACTACTATTTCCATTACTGATACTACTAGTATATCACCAATACTCTTCCTCCACCTACTTTTGCTTTCGGTACCCCTACTTTCATTACTACCACAACTAATGTTATTACTACTACTAATATTATTATAATAATAATAATATTAATAATAATAATACTATTAATAACAATAACAACAACACAAAATCAATGTACTGCTTTGATCTTTTACTTAAATAAACATTTTTATCTGCTGTAGAAATTATTTGTTAAATAAATTGGTCATTTATTTATTTTTGTTGGCACATGAGTATGAGTAAGGTCATGATACTGGAGCCTATAGTGGAACCCATAAGATGAAAAACAGGAAAACACATTCACACCAAAGAGAGAAATTTTATATCTCCAATTCACCTACCAGCATATTTATGGACTATGGAAGGAACCACACACGGACATGGGGAGAACATGCAAATATAGAACAGACCTTATGAAGAAGCCCAAGTCCTAATTTAAATCAAACATAATCTGAACTGAAGTAAACCTCACAGACCTGAAAAGTGCTAAACTGGATTGAACTGAATCAGACTGAATGAAGTCTCGCTCCATGTTCAGGTGCCAGCGGTAGCTTACAAATACCCAATCACAGAGTGCAGAGGAAGATCAAATCCATCTCCGTATGGTCCAAAACACTAAACTTTACCTTAGAGAAATAAAACAGGTGGAAAACATCAGCTACATCAGGCTGAATGCTGACTATACCCCCTGTGCCCCTTACAGCAGTAAAAATCAACTCTAAAGGCCTTGAGGGTTCCTGACAATCAGTCCACAACAGCGGAAAACTGCCAGGGTTCTCCTCAACTAAAAGGCTTTTTAGGAAAACACAGGCCATTTCCATATGACAGCAATTATATCAGAAGATAAATGAAAACTCTGTTCATACCACAGATCGCGAAGCTTCCTGGCACAGTGTGTGTGTGTGTGTGTGTGTGTGTGTGTGTGTGTGTGTGTGTGTGTGTGTGTGTGAACTTTATACTTCTTACCGCCTGCTCGTTCAGCTCTTGTGAATTCTCCATCAGTTGAGCACTTCCACCTTCTATAACTTTGTTCCAGCTACCTATGAACACACACACACACACACACACACACACACACACACACACACACACACACACACACACTTTGTATTAAGACAATTTCTTCATTAGTTTTTATGTACTATAAATGCATTGTTTAGTAAATGACATACTGTATTGTTTTATCTGTGGTTTATATAACAAGCACCAAGGAGATAAGTCATATATATCATGATTAACTTAATATGTATGTGTATATGTACATATTTTCACCAATCACTTTATTAAAACCACCTGTACACAACCTTATTTATGCAATTCACTGATCAGCCAATCATGTGACAGCAGTGTACTGCAGAAAACTATGCAGTTATTAGTATGTGAACATTTTTTTATTTTCTGATTTTAACCCTTGGCATGATTAGAGGGGCCAGACATGTTGGTTTAAGTGTTTTGTAACTGCTGATGTCTGATGTTTTATGATTCTGATTGATTGCTGTCTGTTACATCAAACCTATAAACATAATGCATAGGTTATAGCTCCTAGAGATTATAGAGGTTCATTTGAAAACGTCTGTACATAATAAATAAAATCCTGTCTTGAATCTATTACTTTTTAAAGATCCTGGAGATGAGTAAAGCTACGGTGAGATCAATTCTATTTTGCAAAAATCACTTCATAATGCAATCCAAACCTGTAGTTAGTGTAGTGCTTTTTAATAAAGTGATGGTTGTACGCAGGTGAGGGGGTATAAGGGAAGATTGAGTTTCTCTGTAACAGTTGAGGAATAGGAAGTGAATATCATTTAAATAATTAGTAGTGAAAATAAGGAAGACACAGGAACTTTCTGTCAAACGCAGTTAAGTGTAATGAAGAGAGAAAATGATCACAGCTTCAAAAATGTCTGTATCTGCACACAGTATCATCTTCCATGAAAAAGTGAATCCTGCAAAGCAGCGTGTAGACAGAAAATGTTTCAAGTGCTGGGCAGATAGACCCAGGACAGGGCACCTAGCCATCACTGGACACACAGTGTTATTTTTATAGTTAAAATCCATGTTTTTAGACTGTGAGAGGAAACCCATGCAGACACATATAGAAACTCCACACAGATAGGGATTCAAACCAGGATCACCTGGATAGGTGGACGTGTTGACCACAATGCCCCAGTGCCATCCAGGATGCATACAGTTATCCAAAATGCATGAATGTAATGAATATAATGTGTGTTCCAATACTTAGATAGATATATACAACATATACAACCCGTTACGTATGTTTGTTCATAATTTAATATCATGATTAATTGTGGATACAGAGAACAAGTCAAACTGGCCATTCACATCTGACTAGCGTGAGAAGAAAAAAAACTAATGTATCTGTGGCCCTTTAATTATCAGGGGTTTCCATTGAATTCACTCATGTTTGGGAGCAGTTTGATCCTGAATAGGATCATGTTGGAGTCTGGAACAATGGAACAGCCCGGGGAGGGTGCTGATCTGGAACAGGGCATCACATACTCACTTATTCACATATACCTTGGGGCAAGTTTGAGCAGTCAATCCAGCTACCAGAATGTTTTTGGGAAGTGTGAGGAAACCTGAGTATCAGAGAAAACCCACACGGACACAAGGAAACACACGCCCTAAAGCTGCTGAGCCACTGTGTCACCGCGTTGCCATCGCGAGCAGAGTAACGCCGAATCCAGCACCCCTGCTATGCTCATTACACTAAACTTACATTAGTCTGTTGTATTCGTGGATACCACACGTAAACCTGGAGTGACCAATAGTGGACATTTCACATTCACATCTATAAAAAAATCAAATGTCAAGACCATCGCAGAATACGTATAATTTGGTTGGTGGATTGTTTATTGTCAGTTCTGCAGTGACACCCATGTGGTGAGGGGTTTTTAGTGCAGCAGTGCTGCTGTAGATTCATTTAAACACCACAGTGACACTGCTGGGATAGGAATAATGAACCAACAAAATAATACCTGCTCTTTGGTGGTACTAATGGGATCCAACCATTAGAGAACAGAGTAAAGGGGGTGTACACAGTATGTAAACAGATAGACTACAGTCTGGAATTGTAGAACTACAAGGTCCAACATTGTGGTCCGATTTCGTTATAATGTTGTTCATTTACATTCAGTATGATAAATTTGTAATATGTATTTTAGTTTGTCTGTGGAAGCGCCGAGGATGGTTTTACGACTGAAACTGGGTTGCAAGAGTCACTGTTAATCCTCAAGTTGATGTGAATGTGCGTGTGAATGTTAATGTGCGTTCCTCTATTATGTTCTAGTGAACAGTAGAGTTAATAACACAATATATAAACACATTTTAGATTATGTTTTTCAAATTTCTGGACTTTTCTCAATAAGAGGAGACAGCTTCATGTTTTAACAGAACCATGTAGCTCTGAGAAAAAATTCACAACAAAAATCAGGTAAATAAAGATAAAGTTCAAATGAATTTGATGCGGAGGTTTAACAACTGAAAATATTTGAGTCATTTTTAAATCAACATCAGCACATCATAAAAAAACAATCGAATAAATAAATAATACATCATTCTATAGTTTATTAACTATAAGGCTGCGAAGGGACCATAGCAACAGCCATAGTAACAGCTATAGTAACAGTTATAGTAACAGTAATATGATGGTATATTTTTGTGTTGGTGCTGAAGTCATACTGATCTGAGTCAGTACAGCACTTTTCCAAATACACTGCTCTCTCTCTTTCTCCCTCTCTCTTGCTCTCTCTCTCTCTCTTTCTCACTCTCTCACACACCAGTGGCTTTTCATTTCTCTGGCTATCATTTAATCTTTCTGGTAAGTGCACCTAGTGGAGTGTGTTTTGTGGATAAGGCTGGTGCCGCAGTATGGGAGTGTGAGTGTGTGTTTGTGTGCGCTTTAGTGTATGTGTGTGTGTGGTGGCAGCTGAAGGGCACATCATTTTAATTTTTCATTTGCACAGAGTCTCTTTGTGCTGAAACTCTAGCCTTTAATGCTCAGCGGGGAGGGAGCCAGGCAGCATTGATTTTTACTGTTATCTGTGCCCTCTGAGGCCATTGTCCTACCACACACACACACACACACACACACACACACACACACACACACACACACACACACACAGAGTTAACAAAGCTTTTAATATCTTTAATATACATCTTATTTCAATGAACAGAAATAAACCAGCGTGATAAATTATCCCTTTAAATGATATTAATATTAAAGGAATCGATGCTTCACTTCCTCATTGATTGTCTTCTTCACCTTCTCTTCCTATTTGCATTAAGCATTAACACATATTCAAACTTTTCATTATTACGCGGTTACAGGAGGGCTTATCAAACGCACGCTGGCGCTCTTGATTGGCATGGTGACTGAAGCATGCAGGGCGTACTGATGGCATGCGGGGCATTCTCCACACACTTCAACACCGCCGCAGAATGAGCAGCCGAAACATTAATGCTTTCCTCTTTTCCTACTTTTAAATCATTATCAGTATAAAGTGCCCATTTTACACACTCCACGCCACCAAACCCACAGCACAACGGACCGCCGTTTATAACGCTGTTTAATGCACTGTTTTATTTCTAGAATTCAGGCTTATTTTGATACATTAAAAGGAAAAGCTGCAAGTTTTAGGACAATTCTAACATCGTATGTAACATTTTTAGATGGAATTAGAGAGTTTAGCTGTTAAACAGTGTAAAAGTAATTTAAAGAAATGTAGTCATTAACATGCAGATAACATTAAATCACATTTAATCCTAAGACAAGGTGCATATGTGCTGTAGGTCCAGACATTAAGTCATCCGCAATCTTCTAAGTTAAAACAAATCAGGGCAAAAAGGCAGGAGGCAAATTGAAAAGAGCCCAAAACCAAAACAAAACTGTAATTCATCAGAGTTCCAACCAGTGATCTATGTGGCTCAGTGCCTTATATTCGAATGCGTCATCATTTAATCAAATGCCCTTCTGAGAGTCCAATTAAAGAGTCTCTACATGCAGTTCACATAGAGTTCCTGTTAGTTTTAAATTTACATCTGAAGTAAAATAGAAAGTGTACGGCTGCATGATGCGCTGTGTTTAAACAGCACTGATGGTATAAAGCACAATTCTATTTCATGCAGCTTAATTACAGGCCGACTTTAACCCACCATAAGCTCTCTATTATTGTATACAAACGTACAAATATCATATCTTCTTGTTTCTGTCTCGTGAGTGTGTGTGTGTGCGCGTGTGCGCGTGCATGCACGTAATGTAATCCATGAGCCCCCAGCTCCGTTATCGGGTCATTAAAGGCAGAGTGGCTACCGGGAGTGTGTGCAAGAAAGCGGGCACTGGCCAACTGCGCGCCAGTTTCGTAGCAGCCGAGCGGTTTCAGTGTCAGGATGATATTTCTTTCGTATCAAATACAAAAACACACGCACGTGGGAAAACGGATGTGACGAGGGTGACCTGTATGCTGACACTGGGGTCACACATATTTTTAAGAGACAAAGAGAAAATAACAAGTGAGTCGAAGTGTAAAAAAAAAATAAACTTGAGAATTTAAATTTGAGAAAAAAACAATGTAAAGGGAGGAAAAGAGGATTAAAGAGTTTACCAAATATAAACTGTAAACACAGCACAACTGATGCACCAGAACAACTTTAGGAAGAAAGCAAAAGGCAAGCCAAAAAATAATAATAATAAAAAGTCAAGAAAACGGATGGGAAAGAAGGAAAAAACATTTGGTACACTGCATGGACAAAAGTATTGGGACACCTACATATTACACTGACAAAGGCTTTCATGACCTCCTGATCTTAGTCTGCCTGTTCTGATGCAATATTTTATCGTGTATCTGTGGGGCATTTTGTGAGGTCAGACATAGTATAGTATTTAATAGTATATTTAAATAGTGTTTATATTTAATAGTGTTAAATATACTAAATGTCCTAGCTTACGATCTCCATTCTAATTCTGAAAGGTGTTGGGTGCGCTTTAGGTCAGTGATGTCTAGTTCTGTCACACCCAACTCAGCCGGCCGTGAACTTTACATTGTGGACTGAGACATTGTCATGAGCAGAAAAGGGCCTTCCCCAAACTGTTCCTACAAATTTAGCATTTACCACAAGGGTGATTTTATACACCTGTGGCAAAAGGACTGAGGGTTGCAATACTATGATCCACATAGTGCACAGCAGCAACAAAGATGCAAACAGATGCAAAAGATGCAAACAGCATCAACCAGGAACTTAAGAAAGCAAACAAAAACAGAGAAAAAAAATAAGAAACATGAAGATTAAAACAAAATAAGTAAATACAGACAAAGTAAAGTGCATGGTGCTGTGATCTGTACTGACAGTGTACGGAATAAAGAGGTTCTAATTCATTAATGGTCATTAAATGGACCAGCACTGCGGGTGTTCTCCTTCTGTGTGGATGCTGATTAGAGATAAGTTCTTTATAACTGCTGAACAAGTCTGAGATTAAATAAATAACTTTCAGTGCTTGTCCCGAGGGTCAGTGTGTGTTATCGCTGTTCACAAGGCTCAACACACACAATATCATTGTGATAATGTACCTACATTATCACAAGCAATTAATACATTAAAACAAAAACATTTTAATGTACGATTCCAAACACCAAAAAGATAAAAATGTTTTTTTTTTGTTTTTTTTGAACGATTCTTGTTTTTTAATCCAACATACACTTATTAAGCATCGCATCGCATCTGACACGATGTATCCAAATGTGCGGTCACTGGAAAGCCCCGGCTAAATGACCCCCGGGGTAAAAAGAGCTCAGGTGTGAAATACTGTGTCATTCAAAATCATTGTGTTTTTGTTGGATGGTTATTTGAGAATTAATTATTCACTTTTGGATAAAGCTTTAATGCTTCTAATGAACAAGGTGCATTTGATTAACATTCGGAATGACAGACTGACATTATAAACAAATACGACTTTATTAACTGATACACGAGAAACCCTAATAGAATATCTCATTCTAATTATTTAATTAAGGTTTAAATAAAAATGCCAGTGAGCACATCCAAAAACTAACCATCAAAATTATAAACAAAGAAATGTAAATGAAGAATATTTAAAAATGCGTATTTAGATATTTTAACTTACTTTAAATATTCAACAAATATTTTAAAGATGTGATCAAGATGTTAAATTAAGTCTCTGTTTCATACAGTAAGAATGTCATGATTTTTTTTATACAGTTTATATACATATATTTTTCTTGGTGCCACTTATTTGTGATCGATTTTTTTTTAAAGTTGTAATGTTCCACTTTTAACACGAGGTTATATTAAGAATGAAAATGTTTGTCTCTGTGGCATCATAAAGCATTTTTCTTGTGTATTAATGTGTATTAATAACTTCCATAAAGTTACACGTTGTATTTGCATTAGATGCTAAATGGAACTGTTATAAGCTCCTTGAGTTTAATAGAGAATTTATAGTAAGATTAGTAGTGGCATCCATATATATATATATATATATATATATATATATATATATATATATATATATATATATATATATATATATACACACACACACAAAAGGTTGATTAATTTCTATCTTCTGTTCTGAGGATGTTACATTTTACAGCAGTCATGTTGTTGTCTAATTTAACCAGCCTGTTTTTTTCCCATTTCTTGAATGTCTATGGGAATAAAAGTGATGAGTGTGCGAACAAAACTCTCAGGAGCGACAATCACAGGAGAACGTGATGTTCGTTCAGTCAGGCAGGTAGAACCCGGTGAGAAAGCATCCCAATAAAGACGGTGGTGCACTTACTCTGCTGAATCGTGTGGTTGGTTGCGCTTGGAGCGTTTGCAGACGGTGCGGTTCCAGCGGGGCGGTGCGGTTCCTGCGGTTCCAGCTGTTCGGTTCCTGCGGTGCGGTTCCAGCGGTGCGGTTCCAGCGGTGCGGTGCGGTTCCTGCGGGGCGGTGCGGTTCCTGCGGGGCGCGCTCACATGCTCGTCCGAAATAATTCCCGCAGACGCAGAAGCGAGCGAGCGCGCTGTCACAGCGGCAGGTTGGCGCGGGCGGCTTCTCCTGCCGAAACTTCACCGGAGAAAAACTCTACAACCCAAAAAAAAACAAAAAACCTCCACGGGACCCACGAGGACACTTTCTAAAAAAATATAAATAAACAACCCCGTCCACACTCGAGCGCGTGCGTCCCTGCTCGGAGTTGCGCAGGTTTCTGTGCGCTTTTCTTTTTCTGACTTCACACCGGGCTTGTTTACTTGCCTAAAGTTAGCTCGTGCGCTCGGCTGCCTTCACTTCATTATTGCATCTCTCTCTCTCTCTCTCTCTCTCTCTCTCTCTGTCTCTCTCTCTCTCTCTCTCTCTCTCTCTCTCTCTCTCTCTGTCTCTCTCTCTCTGTCTCTCTCTCTCTCTCTGTGTCTCTCTCTCTCTCTCTCTCTCTGTCTCTCTCTCTCTCTCTCTCTCTCTCTCTCTCTCTCTCTCTCTCTCTCTCTCTCTCTCTCTCTCTCTCTCTCTCTCTCTCTCTCTCTCTCTCTCTCTCTCTCTCTCTCTCTCTCTCTCTCTCTCTCTCTCTCTCCGCGCACAGCTCTGGAACCGTGTGCCAAAACGCGCATGCGCGCAATCCCGACCGGTGGGTGAGGGCAGAAACCAGTAAGGACCCTGCGATGCCAACACTGGACGCGTATTAATAACATAGTTGGAGACACCTGCATTTCTCTAAAACAGGATCTCAGAAACCTCAGTCACCAGGTATGAATCTGAGCTTGCAATAAGAACGAAAATATATTTTACAGCAAAAAATAAATAAGTAAAACATTCATTCATTCATTATCTTCCGCTTTATCCTCTATTAGGGTCGCGGTGGGGTTCCCCATGCCCATCCAGGGGAGAACGTTTCAGGCGCTGGGCAGATAGACCCAGGACAGGGCGCCAATCCACTGCTGGGCACACACTCACTCACACAGACACACTCTATATGGGGCAATTTGGAGAACTCAATTGACTTGATGCATGTTTTTGGACTGTGGGAGGAAACCGGAGAACCCGGAGGAAACCCATGCGGACACGGGGGGAACATGGAAACTCCACCCAGATGGGGATTCGAACCGGGAACCCCTAGCGCTGAGAGGCGAACGTGCTAACCACTAAGCCACCGTGCCGCCTAAATAAAACACCACAGCAATAATAAAATAATTGTAATCGTGTTATTTATAATGATACATATAATGAGAATTATCAGATGCTTTGTGGGGGTTAAGTTGGTATTAGCAAAACGACCTTCCCACCTGATTAAGAATACTTCCAGAATAAACATACATTAAATATGTATCATCGCAATGGAATACACTTCACATCAATAATAATGCACGCTGCAGATTGTGTTGTTGAGTACTTTAAAATGTTTATTTAAGCAGCAGAGTCCCAATTCAGAAAACTGATAAAAAATGATCTAACAAAATGCAACCTACAACAGACTACACTACACTACACGTCCAGTCCTCTGTAAGATGCAACCTACGTATGATAAACATGCCGGTATTCTAAAAGTCATCATACCTGTTGTGACCATGCAGCAATGTGTTCCCTAGTTCATGACAAAAATAAAGTTGCAGCACAGTGCGAAAGTAATCATACCTTTTTTAAACGTCAGCGTGAGTGTATACAAATGTAAACATGCAGAAGGATGTGAAAGTAATCATACTGTTATAAACACACAACACAAAGAGTAATCATACCTATAACTAACATCAATGTAACACTGAAAGAAGCAAAAACAGTAAAGTGAATGTAGCCATTTAAACTCTGTGTGTGTAATTAAACATAGGAAACATAGTATGATGACACGGTTTATAATCAACACAGCATAAAACTTAAGTCATAAACTATAATATGTCATGTTGTATACCCAGCGATGGATTGGCGCCCTGTCCTGGGTCTATCTGCCCAGCGTCTGAGATGTTCTCCCCTGGATGGGCATGGGGAACCCCACCGCGACCCTAATAGAGGATAAAGCGGGAGATAATGAATGAATGAATGAATGAATGTCATGTTGTAGTAATTGTTTTTAATTAATCAGGTGATATGAATGTGCTAAAACACAATCCACCTACAGTGTAGAGATAATCTACAGGTCGTCACATGTTCACGTCCTGAAATCTGCAAAAGCGATGCGCAACATGGCAAACAATGTAATTCATTAATATAACATAAAGATAACAATTTTTTTTAAACATAAAATAAATCTTATTCATTTTATTAATCTTATAATCTTATGACACTTGCTGATTGGTTGAGCCGTATGATGCATTTTTTCAAGCTATATTATATGAAATGCAGTGTAAATTATCTTATATGGACAGCAACCCCATAGATGAACTGGCTGAACATGCTGATCCATGACACACACACACACACACACACACACACACTGAGCTAGATTTTACACTTCACTTGTGCCTATTATTAGCATATTACTGGCCACGTGCCCCATCACAGCATCTGAAGGGAGAAACGTACACTTCTGACATAACTAATGTAGAGAAAATTCATTTGCTGCTTTCCAGACAGCTGCAGGCCTCCGTGTCTTAGTGCCGTACATCACAGATTGGGAAGTTGTGCTGGACAGTTTGACTTGGTGCCTGTCATTGTGTCAGAGTTCATGCTGCTTTCGGATTATTGTGAAATGTAAAGTGTGACATATAGAGGTGCCAAAGAACAATCTGCGCAAGAGCTTTTGTGTGATCACAGCAAATTATCCATAAGCCACGCTATGGAGGAATGCCTAGTGGAGGTAGAACCCTCCCCAGAACCCCCCCCCCCCACACACACACACACACACATTCACACACCTCCCATATGCATACATAGTCTGTGTTTTTTCTCTTTCTGCTCCTATTCATTCTACTGTCATTTAGGCAGAAAAGGAAATGAATGAAGCCAGAAGTTAAAAAAGAAAACACAAGTATTTCCGCTAACATAATTTGCACAAAGCAAACTGGCATGAAGCGAAAGAGAGCGCGGGAGATGGGGGTCATACTCCCCAACGGGATGCCTCCATTAGAACGACCACAATGTGTGATGATTGACACAATGTTACTTATAGAAATCCAAACTTTGCTCCACGCCGTCATGTGGATTGGAATAGCAGGGGTTACTGTTGATCCCGAACCACCTCACAGTGTGCTTTGTAAAATCTTGGCATGGTTCGTCTATAGGTAGAAAACAAACAAAAAAACAATTCCTCCCCCCGCTCAGCCAGGCGTGCCTCAAACACTAACACCCACGGTCGCAACGTCTTTTCTGCCAAACGGCGGAAAATAATGACAGGCCGATTAAAGGATGCGGGCTGAGTATTTATTTTTGACAGCTGTTGCTTAGGGGGTGAAAAGGTGCGTATATGAGCAAGTGGTCCTGGGGGGGCCGAGACTTATTTATAGACGCAGGCGCTCCGCTTGCTGTGCTGACGCTGTAGAAGCACGAGATGCCACCAGAAGTGTCTGTCAAACAAATTAAAAATACTCAGAGTGGTGGCGTAAGTGGGGCCTGAATCTGGCATGAACCCACCGCCCTACCCCCCGTTCCCAAAGTGCACTGCCCTGCACATTTTGCGCAATAAAGTCAGAGACAGTTGGGATGTACTGTACAGCACAAATGAAAACCTAACCGACAGAAACACAGGAGTAAACCACTTGTTACTTGGCAGAAGTTTGCAGGTTGTAGACATCAGGTGCATGTTTTAAACTGAGCAGCTGTGCTGCAGCAGATTCATTCATTCCAACTGTAATCGTATTATATGATATTACAGATGTACATACATAAATTATTGCTCTTACTGAGCATGCAATTCTTTATTAATCGTCATAAGTTCTGTTTCCAAAAAACAAAGTGAGAGTTATTTACTAATCAGTCATTAAAATCTATCGTGTTGATTATCCAGCGTAATACACAAATGTCCCAAATTTATGGTAGGGGTCAAAATCCAGGGTCAGCACCCCAGGAGCAGCAAGGGTTAAGAACTCAGGCTTGCAACTTTTTGGTGAACTTGGGCTTTGGTCCCTCAACCCTCAAAGAGATAACACAACACCGCGCTACCATGCCCAGTCTGGACTTATTGCCTAAATTAAATAAAACTTTCTTTATTAATCAAAGTGCCATGTTGGTAGCACTTCCGCCTCTCAGCACTGGGGATCCAGGTTCAAATCCCAATCTAGGTGGAGTTTCGATGGGTGGGTTTTCCAGTTTTCCCACAGTCCAAAAACATGGATTCTAGGTGAATTGGCTGCTCTAAATTGCCCTTACATAGTGTGTGTGTCTGTGAGAGTGAGTGCGTTCCCAGTGATGAATTGGTGCCCTGTCCTGGGTGTATCTGCCCAGCAACCAAAACATACTTCAGTTGAGATTAAAAGCATGTCTGTGCAGCTCTGCCTTTTAATCCTTGTTTCATTTTGTCTCTGTGTATAGTGGACTCAGATAATTGTGGTGCTTTTCTGCCATATGTGAGAATTTAATGCATTGTGTATTGGTGCATGTTCTCTTAACCTCAGCACACCCATATATCCATATGCAATTAGATACCCTGCAACAAACTGGCACCCTGTTCAGGGTATATTCCCACCTTGCACCTAATGCTTCCTAGACAGGCTTTCATAACCAGAGCGACCTTAATTGGTTTTCAATAAAATAAATAGAATTAAAACTGAACTATCATTCTGCTGATTTGTTTTAAGGGTGGGAAAAAAACGAAGTAGCCTTTCATGAGGTAATCTGGAGAGCAAACTAACCAGGGCAGTTTCTTCCACCATAACACTTTCAGGAGCAATCTATTCGTCAGGGGATGTTGAATTTGCAAAAACACCATATTTCATATACTCGGACCCCGCAGCCCATCGGGTTAAAGTTTGAGTGTTTGACAGATCTGGGAGGTGTCGTTGTGAAGGGCTGGTCTGTGCTTGCAGAGCCCATGAGAGAGCTTCTCTGATCGGGTTAATGAACTCGTCTGAGCAGTGGGAGCTCTGATCGCTCCAGCAGCCGGCCGCCACTGGAACAAAGGAAATATTTAACAGCTCATAAATCCTACTAATATCCCACTGAGAGGCAAGAGGGGCTTACACTTACACAGATATCTCAAACAGAGAGCGCGGGACGGGGGAGTCTGAATGCATGCACATGGATGTATGTATGATTGTGTCGGAGTATGTCTCTGGGGTATTCAGTTACCGTATCATCTGTTAGTCTCCCTCATAAATATTTATAACAATGCACATTATCCACAGCCTTATGCAAACCTTTGGGCAGCGCTGGTCAGACTCCATGTTTTATTTAGTTTTTAAGTAAAACCAAGTTAACACATTCTGAACAGGAGACGCACATCTGTATGTTTTAATACAGTTACTATATAGTTACTGAATTTAACCCCCTGTGTAAAAGCAAATAAGACATGAAATGAACTCAGCATTAAATGAATGATGAGTTTAATATAAAAAAAAAATCAAAACACATTTGAAATGATGTCCCAATGTTTACATGAGACTAGGATTAGCTGCCATGTGTAATTTTTTCAGAATTACAATCACATTTATTTGTCCTGTATTCTGACACACACAACACACAGTTATTAAAGCTGTCAGCTTGATTCTTATCTCATCTCATTAACTTGACCTGTTAATCTAATACTCGGTTCGTGGGAGGAGGTTCCCCATGCAAGAACATTTTGGGTGCTGGGCAGATACATTCAGGACAGGGCTTCCATCTATTATGTGCACAGACTCACTCACACAGATACATTATATAGGGGCAATTTAGACAGGGGCAATTAAGAGCAGCCAATTCAACTTGAATCTATGTTTTTGGACTGTGGGAGGAAACCGAAAAATCCAGAGAAAACTCATGTCAGGTATGGAACCCGGATCCCCAGATCTTGGTCTCTTGAATATATAACTTTTAAAAAATTGTACACCTAATGAATTATAGTCCATGACTGAAAATGGTTTATGGCCTTCATCAGGTATGAACAATTGCACTCATATAATGACTGGACTAATCACACACACATACACACACACACACACACACACACACACACACAGAATCTCTTTAGGAGTAAATGTATTAGAACAGATCTTTAAAATTATTACATGTTGACATGTTAAACACCTAAAGATGCTTCCTGTTTATTTTGGTATGTGGTTTTGTTAACTTTAAACTCTCACGTTACACTGGATCTTCACTAAATCTCTGTTCTGTTTCTGGGTAACGAAGCAGTAAATTCAAGAGCTCTGAAGCTTTTGATCCTAAACTACAGACCGTTTTCATCTCATTCCTCGTGCAGTTGTGCAACTTCTCTTTCTTTTTTCTTTTCTGGTCGGAAGCTTTTTGTCAGACGACACATTACAGGTGCTGTACAGTGCGCGTTGTGTGTTAAACACCCCCCACCCCCAAAATCTGAAGGATTTACTCAGTTGGCAATGTTTCTGCAAACCCTAAAGGAATCATCGACTGACGAAAAATTGTGTGTGTGTGTGTGTGTGTGTGTGTGTGTGTGTGTGTGTGTGTCCTGTCCACCACCATTGTTATTTCATTAGGGTGTAGAATTACTTCCATTAACTCAGCATGTCGACTGGACAGAAAGACCCCCCCCCCTTTCCCACACACACACACACACACACACATACACACACACGTGTCTCATTCTCTCTTTATCTTGAACACATGGACTTTCCATCACTGAAACTACAAGCTAGGTCAGTTCTTACTGAATTAAGCGGATGACGGTTTCCTAAAGGCAGACTCTCCCTCTTTCTCCTCATACGTTTTAACCTTTCATCTTACATTAAACACATGAACAAAGTGTTTTTACAGAAGTGAGGTCTATATTCCGGATCGGACAGCCATCTGTTTGGCAATCTAGGATGCTTTTATTGTGGTTCTATTTGGACCAAAAGTCTTCTTTTTGGGGAAAATTGCTATTTTTCCACTAAAAACAGATGAACAGGTAACGCTAATGGTGTTTATACTTCAGGTCTGTTGTCTCTCCAGCATCTTCTTCTTCAAGAGAGAGTGGACTGACCCATTTAGAACCCTAATTCCCGTGGGACCAATGGGGCATATGTCAGTCTGTGGGTAAAGAAAGTGCATCTGTCAGACCCATCACTCTCTGCTTTACTCTAAATTCAACAGACTTCTATAACCGCATCAATACTCCAAGTCTTTTATACCAAATATCACGGTTCCATGTGTAGTGCATGGTGGTGCAATAGGTAGCACTGTCATTGTAGAGCAAAATGCTCTGTAATTCAGTGACTGAAAAGAAAAAAACATTTCCATCACAAACGTTTAATCTACACAAATGTATATTTAATCAGAAACTTATGAAACTCAATTAGCTGGAAGAGCTGATGATGGGATCATGTCAAATCATTCAGGGTTGTTGCAATTATTGAGCACCAAACTCTATTAAACTGAACCTTATTCAAACTTACAATGTCATTAAAATATATTCTCCATTCACACTCCAGTTTATTGTCTCAGTGCAGTGATAAACATGATGAGCTCTTACGCCATGATGGAAAAGCGTTACCAAGGTGACTGAAATCTATCATAATCTGCTTGGCGGCAATTGTTGGACACCAATATGAGACGATGCGGTGGATGTGGAGTACAAACCAGAAGAATTTTAGATCAGATGAACGAATGACACGTTATAATCAGTAACACTTCATCTCGTGATTTCTCAGAATTTCTCTAGAATTTCTATACAGTAACTATATATGGGTCCAGCTTTAGATGGGTATCAACATCACCCAACATATTTTAGTAAGAAAAACATTTGAAAAACAACTGATGTTTTTTATTGTTACTGTTTAACATTAAATGAAGTTAAAACAGACAATTAATTTATATCATTTACAGTGAATCATTCATGAAACAGCAGCTCTGTGACATCCAGTCATTCATCGCCCCTTAAACCCAAAACGATGAGAAGATGAAGGAATGCTTGAATGCTAAGAGGCTGCAGCCTTGGTTTCTACACCCTGGCAATGACAGCAGTCTCCTGCAGCGTGATTGGACATCTCTGAAACTCTCCCTCACTACAAGCTCTCTCTCCCCCTCTCTCTCTCTGTCTCACACACACACACACACACACACACACACACGCTCCCTGATCAGCGGTTCTGTCCAAACTTTAGGAGTAAAAATGTGTGCTATGTTTTCATTGGTAATGAGTGCGCAAGGGGAAATAAACACAAGGGTTACATTAACGGAGAAAAAGAACAAGACCGGCACAGAGAGGGCGAGGACGTACCGCAGCTCGGACCTTTTTTTTCCCCAAAACACACAATTCCATGAGCATGCCTTAATAATTTCCCTAATTAGTGGTTATAGCTTTAATTATAAACTTCCCCAGTGAATCTACACGGAACTGTTTTCATTTGGAATCGAGGTGCGCTAAATCTACAGTGCTAATGATCTGGCTTTTTAAGGGCCCCAATTTTTCCCGTCTCACTCATCCACCACTGTCTATGACACAGAACAGACCAACGCTAATTACTCCAAACCATATTCTACACACGGTCGTTACCAACGTCTGGCTACGTTGACGAGGCCTCAAATAGATGGATATGAAATGCAAGTTGAAGGCCAGTACAGATGTGGAGCTGTGGAGTGAGAGAGACTTTCTTAACAAGAAGCTTTAACATAACATCATGTACTTATTTTATTTATTATTAGAAAACAGGTAGTTCCAATCCTTAGATCTAATTGACTGAACCATTTGTCCAGCTGTGACATTATACTACATGGCATTTTTTAATTGTTCAAAAAAATGGTATCCTAAATCAAACCTAATTTTAATTATAATGTGTTTGTAAACATTTTATAAAAGCAATAATGCACTTACGGTTGTACATTAATGTGAATAAATAACGGGAAAGCGGTATAAGGGCACTCTGCTGTGCTTCGGGCCTAATAACTCCCTTTCCCCTGATTTATTTACAATAATGCCACGCCCTTTCTTATCTTATTACTTTAATAAGCTTTGCATAGTACACAGGAAAAAAACACTTTTGATTAACAACACTAATGTCAGAACTCTTAATTGAAAATACATTTTCTTACAAGTGTTAAAAATACATGTGCTCGTGTTTCTGCTCTATAGTGAGTGATCACTGCTTTGATGGCATGTTCATCCCGTGATATTCCTAATTAAAATCCGCACTACAATTTATTTTACTAGTCTCCGTCCACCAGTCAACCCTGCTGTTTGTGGATTCGAGTTTAAGGGCCCTAATAATGACGGGCTACGGCTCATTTCCTAAATGTGTGATCCTGTGATTTACAGTCACACTGGTATTTTCAGATACCAGGGAGGAATGAGCTCAAATTACTCATCACTCGAAAAATCAAACAGTAAAATTTCACCCCATATACTTACAGAGGCAGAGACACCCTCGGCCAGAAACGTGCCACTGAACCTACTCCCTTTACTGGGCGCCTGGTTTGACACTAAATGGGAGTCAGCGTCATAGGAAGTAGCCAAGTATAGAAATCTGCCACTCTTATGCACTCCTTTATACAGGACGACTGGAGTTGGAGCAGCTGTGGAGCTACAGTTTAGGACCTAAGCAATGCTGACAACCCTTGTTATAATTAAAGCTGCATAAATAGTTTCATTCAGGAGTAATGGAGATGGTAGAATGATATTTAAGACATTGTTATTCTTTTAACCTCAGTTCATTACTGTATCTTCTATGTTTAAAACGCCTAACGTCTGTTGCCCTATCTAAATTTTACCCATATAGTGTGTGCGCTTGTCTGTGCGGGTGTGTGTCCGATAAATTGGTGCCCTGTACAGGGTGTGTATGCCCAGGGCTTGAAACATTTTTCTCCCAGATTGGCATGGGGAACCCCGCCGCGACCCTAGTATAGAATTAAGTGGAAGATAATGAGATTAGTTAATTCTGTCAAAAGTAATTGTAACTAATGATCAACACAAAAAATATATCATGACCGACTTTGTGAGATAAGAGGAGTGTTATGATGCTGTAGTTAATGCATCTCAAATCCATAGATGATAGCCAGAATGGGGGACATGGGAGGAGGCAATCCAATTTTGAGTTCAAGGGCCAATCCAGCGGTCAAGTGGGTTAATGAACGAGAGAGAGTGGGCTTTCTTAACCCCTGAGACAAGACGGCTGAAGGGGCTCAAATTTCAACTAATACCCCTACTACTTTAACTGTGTGTGTGTGTGTGTGTGTGTGTGGGTGGGGGTCGGTGGGTGGGTGGGTGGGTGAATATGTCATCTGTGCGCAGGTTGAACCTGACAGACAGGGATCAATCCATATCCTTAGAGGTTCAGAGGGTCAAAGCTAATGCTAACATGGGAGTGCTATTGTTTTTTTCATTAGCTAATAGAAGCTTGGGTTTCTCTCGCATGTGTGTGAGAGAAGGAGAAGACGAGAGTGAGCTGTATTGTATTAAATGACAGACGGAGACAGTTGAATGTTTCATCATGCACGTATATTTAGAATGCCATTACAGGTTCAATGTGTGTGTGTGTGTGTGTGTGTGTGTGTGTGTGTGTGTGTGTGTGTGTCTGCCCCATTAATGTTACATAGATTTCCATTTACAGATCCTTGAATAATTTCAGGCCGTCTGAAAGTCAAGTCACAAAATGGTTAACTAGATCTCTTCACTGTCTCGTTATTTGCCGACTCAGCGGCACTGACTCAAGTTCATGTGTACAAACTTTACAAAACATATCATTGCATTTCAATGTGAATATCATTATACAGTTACTAATTCATATTCTGTGCTGAAACAGTAGACAGTTTATTTACAGCTGCTTATTTCTCCACCTTTTTACTCATCTATCTATTATTTAACTTTCTTGGTAACTAACTAAATAAAATAGTGAGTATCCCAACAACAATACTGACACATAATGACCTGAACAGAAGAATAACAACCGTCAGGCCCTTCTTGTAATACCCGGAAACCAAATGATTATCGTTTTAAAATGAATCATAATCAATAAAGAATAAAGTAAAGCAGAATGATAATCTAACATAATGAATCCATTGATAATGATCAAGACAAATGGCTGTTTCATTCATAAAACTAACTTTACATTGGGGCAGTTTGCAGATGCTTTTTGATCTGTCTGTGACATACTAATCTTATTAAAGCCTCACTTGGTGCTAAGATTTTTAAGAATTAATGCTTAAAGACAGGCATCTTATTATGAGTGCAGTCAGTGAGATCATATCTCATTTTTGTCTCATATTAGAGATAAGAGCTCTCAGTGAGGAACTATAAATAAAGGTACAAATATTTAAATATATATATTTTAAAAAAAAAAAAAAAAAAAAAAAAAAAAAAAAATATTATATAATATATATATATATATATATATATATATATATATATATATATATATATATATATATACACAAAAATATATAACAAAAATAGAAATGATGAAAAATAAAAAATAAAATAGCCCGGTACAGAGGGCAGTTGTAGGCGTTCCCGGTTCGATTCCCGATCCCACCAAATACTTTGGCTGAAGTGCACTTGGGCCAACCCCAATTGCTCCCTGTGTGCCATGCACACTTTGCCCATTGCTCCGGGTACGTGTGCTCACATCATTTAATGTGTGTATATGTGTGTTTCACTCATGGATGGGTTAAATGTAAAGGACAAACTCCTGTGAAAGCTCAGTGAGTAAAGATAAGATAAACCTTTATTTGTTCCACAGTGGGGAAATTCACAGATTCTAAAATAGATCACTTTATCACTTTACAGCACAAATCAAAATCTGTGTCTAAAAGAGGTTGTGATTCAGTAATTTTAGAAGAACCATCTGTGACACAGTTGATCTGTAAATGAAACATAAGTAAGAATCCCAAATAAGTCTCCTCAGACATCAAGAAGTGATATTTGAGCAATACAATATCAGAGAGAACACTAAGATAGCAAAAAAAAACATTTTCTGGTCATAATGTCACATTTTTTAGGATGACACTCTTTTTTTCCTAATCGATGTCACTGTGCTTTGCAAATCGCCAGCCAGTCATTTACCTAGATGTACAACAGACCGGGTATTTTTTTCCATGTAGTTTAGTAGAGCTCTGGTTCTGTTTAATACTAGAACTTGGGCAGCATCTCTCCAAACCATAGGTTGTGTTTCAAACCACATACAATGTATCAAACAGTAATACATTCCATGTCAAACAGTAATGACACCACAGGTGGTGTTCCATTCTGGGATAGTATTTAGTGCAGTTCTCTGTGGTCTGGGACTCTGTGAATGTGCCCTTCATCATGGTAGAGTTTCCACCCACACCACCTCAGACATCCTCACCAGCTTATCACCGTGAAGCTGGAAAGTGTGTTTGCATGCTTCTGTTAAAAACAGTGGTTACTCAGAACGTATTCTTTGGCCCTGCAGCTCCTTCTGTTACCTTCTAACAGGAAGAGAACTTTCCAGATGGAAGAATTAATTTAATTTAATAGACTGTGAGCTGATGATGAATTAAATAAAAAACAAGGCATATTTATGATGACTACACATTTTAATTAGGATGTGTTACAATACTATACAGGATTCTCTCTCTCTCTCTCTCTCTCTCTCTCACACACACACACACACACACACACACCCACACACACCATCAACTGATCTAATATTGGAGCTTCATTGTAACTTTTTTCCCTTTCACTGTCTTACTTTACTTCCCGAATCTACTCTCTCTCTCTCTCTCTCTCTCTCTCTCTCTCTCTCTCTCTCTCTCAATACGTCCTTTCATGTCATCTCTAGTTTCCTGGATTCTGCCATCACAGTGGTAACCCCTCCCTCTCTCTAGTCTCCCAGGTCCTGCCGGATGGGATGCTTTTGTATGGCCGCCACATTTTTGGGGTAAACTGATCCCCTCTCGCCTCCTGATCCTCCCAGTGGACACACTTACACACACACACACACACAGAGCGAACAGTAGGTCACATTTGGCATCTTTCCAAAATTCAGGATTTTAAAGGTTTGAGAGCAGAGATGTTTCGTACAAAAGTCATATTTGTCTGCATTCTCCTCAATCAACTGCACCCCCCCCCCACACACACACACACAAACACAGTAATCATACACATACACGTACAAGTACATCTGTGATGCAGAACTTCTGATTACCCCAACTTCTGTAACAGCTGCGAAGCACAGACATGACAGGTAGACCAGGTGTCTGAGACTTGTGATTGTGTGTGTGTGTGTGTGTGTGTGTGTGTGTGTGTATTATTCTTCTTTACATGCCTCTTTTTAAATGTCTTATGCTGTTATAATTCTAAATAAATTAGACTTAGTGCATGTATTAGTGATTTAGTGACACTCCTGTGTCTTTCTTCATCTGAGTCACGAAATTATATAAATGTTAAAATTTTGTCTTTTGTAAAATCTCTTTTAATAACATTCAACATTTTAACTATGAAATTTAATATTTTGCTTCAACTCAAACAATGAAGTGACCAACCTGAATACCAGATTATACAGTACATGGTGTTTGCTCACTTTTTGCATATAGGACCTCATCCTATATGAACTGAATATTAATATTTATTTAAATATGTATTTTCTGATTGATGAAGTAAATATAGGAGTTTGTACTCACCTTCATCTCATACATTACGTTTCGAAACTTTCTTTTCGAAATGTACTTCTGACTTTCTACTCTTATAAGTTCCAATCTGGATTTTTTTTTTAAAAAAATAATTATAATAATAAACTTTTTTAATTGAGTATTTGAATTAAAACCTCCGTTTTATTCCCTCTCACACGTGAGAGTTCTGACATTTCTAATGCCACAAAGCTATACTTGGTCAAGCTCTCCGGAGTTTGGCATGTTCTCCCATCTAATTCTGCCTCCTCCATGTGCAATCCAGAACAAATTTTGTCCCACCTATAAATGCATGAAAACATATGTTCTTCTCCTTTGTCACTTCCTCTGGACTCAGTTATGGTGGCTTTATGTTAGTGTGTGTATGTGTGAGTGTGTTGATGTGTGCACTCCTGGAGGGTCATACCGTAATCCTGCAGCGTGTACCTGGTGGACGTGGGAGTCAGTGCAGCTCGAGTTTCCCTCAGTAAATGATCTGATTAAAGAAGTCCTTTCAGTGCAGCCCAGCCCAAACACACACACACACACACACACACACACACACACACACACACACACACACACACACACACACACACACACACACACACACACACACACACACACACACACCGAAAGGGCATAGAAAAGCAAAGAAAGGAGTGAAACAAAGACTTGGATATGGTCAGGAGGAGGGGTGTCAGTGCTTGAGCAAGAAACCAACAGACTGTGAGAGCATGACTATGAAGAACACCCGCATAGTCAGACCATCACCACACTTTTAAACATAAAGGTGCCAAAAATGGCTTTTCAGAGTGATGTCATAAGAACCTGTTCAAAAGAATGTTTTTGGTGCCACATCTTACCCTTTGGCTCTTTTTAACACCCCCCTCACACACACACACACACGACAAGATTGGAATTATTAGATTTCAAATGCATGCAAACATATATAAACATACACATTGTTGTATGGTGTGCATGTTGTACACTGTGTGTAATGAACAGAGTTCAGCTGCGTTGTTTTTATTTTATATCCAGTTCAGCATGATGGTTCCACCCTACACAACAGTCCCAGTTCTCATGTGGCCCCTTGAGAAAATTAATTGCCCAGCACTCCTTTATATCACAATGATATAAACCAGGAAACTCTATTAGTAATTTAAGTATTTACACACACACACACACACACACACACACGTATCCCGACTTCATGATGACACTTCCCTTTCATAAACAGACAAGCTGCACTTTTTCAGTGTGTGTAAATTGTAATAGCACTGTCACGATTACTTTTGAGGGCATGTGACACCGACCCTAAAAAAAGCAATGATCCCTGTTATTATTGATCTGGAATCAGAGATGTGCCTAAGTAATGATCTTAACAGCCTCCAGTGGCTTTCTGCCTGAATGGAAAAGCTGTGCTGGTGACATCACCTTACAGTTAATCAAGGTAACAACATTAACATTCTGTCAGAGATGTGATGATATTTCAGAGCTGGCCAACAAAAAAATCTTTACTTCCTTGGAAGTATTCAGAAAAGTGCTAACTTTTTATCAAGAGAAACCATTCCTATTTTATCGTGTAAACTGTCCTGTCATTAAGGTGGCTGATGGTGCGGTAGCTCAGTGGTTAGGATGTTGACCAATCAATCTGAATGTTGGGGGTTCACACTCAGAGTCTATCAAACGTTGCCAATGTGGGTCCTTGAGTGAGGACCATAACCTTTATTTCTCCAGCGATGGGGTATCTTAACTGATTCTGTTCTCTAACCCCAAATCAAGTTGGGATATTTGCCAGTGACTTTGTGGAACGTGAGGAATTGAATGAGATGATATAAACGGATCTACAGAATTTCAGTATTTTTTACCCATGCATTATATTAAATTGTATTTTCTGTTCTCTGATAACGAATATGTACCATTCAGTATTTATTCTAAAGAAAAGCAGATTGTGTGATTTTTGTAAGTCCCGAGACTTAGCTGAAAGTCAGCTCCTGTACTGGGAAATACAATCAGGGAAGATTCTTGTGAAGTCAGGCTGAAAAAAGAGAGTGGTTTGTTTAAGTAAGCGACTGATTCTATTTTGGTGCTATATAAATTAGAATGAAACCTCACAGTAATCCCAAATTAATGAAAGTGGCCCGGTTTCTCTCCTCTCAGACGACCACTTTATGGGTTTAAGAGATAAGCAGTGTGAAGCAGAGGATTAAGTTAGAGCTATATGGTACCTGTGGAGCTGCAGTTAGATTGCTGAAGTATAAGACGTCTTAAGGACATCCACAAGGACGATGGATTCCATTGGTTTAGTTAAATTTAGGTAACATTTGTTATGAAAATTCTTTTAACCCATGTATCACAGAAACATTGTTTTTTGTTCCTCATGTTTAATGTTCAATATTTTTTGATCTTCCACACCAGTTATTAGTTTTTTTTTTTTTTTTTGCTGTATAAAAGCACCTAAACACAACTGTATTCAGTGAAACTTTTTAAGTAAATTCCATAAATTGATTAATCAATCAGGTTGATAAATGAACCCTGTTTTAAAATAACGCCGCCGCACTGTCACAAGTACAACACACCATGTTATTATTAGTGTGCTGAAATAGGTTCCTCAACCAAACAACATCTGGTCAGTGGCAGTTCTGATGTTGTTCTTTTCAAGCAGTGAATGGGCTAACAAGGGGGGCAAATATGCATAGTAACAGATGGGCTACAGTCAGTAATTGAATACGTATAAATTGTGTGAACCCAATATAATTGCTATTAAGTACCCGTTAACGTTGAGATTATGTGTGTGTCCTTTAAATTCTATTTATTGGTGGACAGATCTGCTTTATCCAGATACTAAGACTGAAAAAATCTTCTAAGAAAATCTGTCTAGTCACAGGAGACACAGGAGAGGTGCAAAAACAAAAATATACCATGACCCAGTTAATACCGGGTCAAAGGCATAAGTGAACCAAAGATTCAGCCTGGGATGTTTGGTATTAGGGCAGGAAGGAAACCAAAGCTTCCAACAAAGTGGACAAAACATTTTTTCACATGGCAGAAACACAGCACATTATTAACATTGTGAAGTCGTTTTGAGTGGAAATTTAAAATCTTTTAACAAGATTGTCATATTTCAAAATTTATTGTACATGGGTACTTGTGCAGTAAACTGGGGGGAAATCTTCTTATCTCATCTCATTATCTTCACCACTTAATCCTATACTAGGGTCGCAGGGCGGGATCCCATACCGATACATGCAAATACAGATACACTCAGGACAGGGCGCCAAATTATCTCTGGGCACACATACACACACACTATTAGATAGGGACAATTTAGATAGGTGCAATTAAGAGCAGCCGATTTACCTTGAATTCATGTGTTGGGACTGTGGGAAGAAACCAGAGAACCCAGAGAAAACCCACACAGACACAGGGAGAACATGAAAACTCCACCCAGAATGGGATTTGAACCTGGATTCCCAGCTCTGGAAGGCAGACGTGCTGACCACTACACCATCTATGCTAGATAGCACATGGATGTGTAACACTTCCGTATTGAATAACAGAAACGCAAGGTCAAATAACTTGAATACTAAAAATTCAAATATTTTGAGTACAAGAGGAAATCAAGTGAGCAAAGGAAGTTTAGCAAGGGGACAAAAAATGGATGCCTGTCTTTCATTATGTACGTAGTGCACTAGGGAACCTTTTGGTTTAGATTCTTGAATGCCAGCATACATACTTGCAGGTGACATCATACAGTGTGTAGTCGCCATGACCACCTGAAAACAAACACTTGTTAAATAATTTGGACAACAAAGTGGGAGGCTTAGTAAAACTGACTACACAGGGCCCCAATGTGGGTGGGGCCCCCAAAAAGCGTGGAGAGGAATGTTTATTTTGGTCTTTGATTTTAGTATTTTGGGTAATTAGAGTCATAAACAAAGCGGTACTGGCAGACCAAATACATAGAACGCTTGGTCCAAGAACTTATTGGAAGCTCTCTGGAGGTTTATCTCTGCCCTTTTCAAAGGCACTTTTGGTTGTTATACTGGTGATTATAGCTCATTTTTTTATTGGTGGGGGAAGTTATGAGTTTATGTGTAATTATTTTTGAGAAATCGATTTTATTTCTAACAAAAAAAAAACACATGTTGTTCTGTAAACAGTGTCTGGCTTATGAAGTTTTTACAATATACACAATATTCAAGATTATACACATTACATTCACACTGTAAATGACTGTCATGATGAGTGATAAATCACAGGTAAGGAAGCTCGCTCTTGACTAAGGATGAGACATTTACAGATTTTGATAGTACAATTATTGTCTAAGTAATAATTACAATTATTATTCAATAATTAACTGTACCAAAAATGAATTTACATATATTACCAAAATATATTTGATGAATATTAACACTAAATATACAATGTTACTAAACCCATGTCCCTTAAAGTACATATTGGCATGGTCATTTGAAAGAAACCTATGTTTTTTTTTTCTTTAAGGACAAAGAAAACAGAGAAGTGTAATTTTTGTTTTGTGCAAATTGCACCAATTGGTCTAAAGTTCCATCTACCGACATATGTATTTTTCGAATGAATGTTGTCATGACGATGTTTAAGTGCTTTTACAATTAATCATTTTTTGTGATTAATTGAGAAAATGATTGGCTCATTCCTGCTGTTGATCATGAATAATCCCAACACATCCAAGCTGCCAGTGTTGCATGGACAGTGTTTTAATCTGAAACTGTTCAGCTAAATATAATAGCAATACTACACTTGGTGTGAATGACACATTGCAGAGTGTGCAGTTGGCAGGTTTCATGTCTCAGTTCAGCCAATTCATTTTATTTGACTCATCCAAAAAATTGACTTTACCAAAAAAAAAAAAAAAAAAAAACTCTAAAATAAACAAAATTCATCTTTGATTAAATGATCATTTAATGAAAATTACTCATGGTTTAAAACTGCTCATTAAAAATGATATTTCACCTTTATTTTTTATCAGTCCATTGGCAAAAGCGGCCTAACTTGCATGAGCTTATCTTTCATCCAGTAGCATAATGCTAACATAGGCCGTTTAAAAACACACACCCCCAGAGCATTTGTA
The DNA here is from genome assembly GCA_019802505.1 of Corydoras sp. C115. Classification (NCBI taxonomy): domain Eukaryota; kingdom Metazoa; phylum Chordata; class Actinopteri; order Siluriformes; family Callichthyidae; genus Corydoras; species Corydoras sp. C115. Next base: position 444,433 of record JAFMOC010000051.1, on the reverse strand, counting down.
ATTTATTTGGTGAGATAATATTTTTTTAACTAGCTGATGAGTCCTGAACAGTTGAGTGAATCTCATGGTCTAGAGCCAGGTGATATGGCAAGTATGGCCTGTTCCTGGTCTACGGCAGCTGCCTTCTGCTGCTGCTGCTGCTGCAGCGTGTAACTCGAGCTTACAGCCGACTGTCAGAAATAAAAAATCATTTGTCCAGTGCGGGCACGGGGCTTGATTAAATATTCATTGAGGCAGGGAGACTCTAGATCCGGTGTCGCGTGTAAAGTGATCCTGACCGCTCCCGGAAGGGCGTTGTGGCCTCACGGATGGACAAACGGAGAACAAAAGTCTGAAGACGAGTTGGAGTTCTTGTTGAAAGACCGCTGCGGATAATGGACTCCAGTCTCTAAAATAGGGTCAGCACCAGGCGTGCTCGCCTTACACATGGCCCACGGTAGTGTTTTCAAATCCTAATCCTCTGCACTGCATATTTTAAAGCTTAAACACCTGCCTGTCTGACCAGCTCATTAACAAACCTCTTCCTTCATAAAGTCATGAAGGAAAAATAGAATTAATTCCAAATTATGTAACAAATGTATACTCATCAGAAATGAGTAGGCTCTTTAAGAACAGCTACTACAACATGGGTTCTGCAGTTTGTAGGTCAGATTTTGTAGCTTACTTCACATGGACCCTTATATGGGTCTGGTACTTTAATGTAGAGTACCAATATTTTTTCACGCACCTCTCTCTTGCTTCATTGTCTATTTTCTCCATTTACTATATAGATGGACTTTGTAGTTTTACAATTACAGACTTTAGGCCATCTGTGTTCTTTGTATTTTTTAGTCTTCTGTTGGTTCTCTGTTCTCGGTTGGTCAGGATCATCACAGAACAGGTATCATTTGGGTGGTGGATTGTTTATTGTCAGTTCTGCAGTGACACTGATGTGGGGTTTTAGTGCAGCAGTGCTGCTGTAGTTTCATTTAAACACCTCAGTGACACTGCTGGGATAGGAATAATGCACTCACCAAGATATCACACTCTTAATAGTCTTCTCTATCGTTCCTTTTCTTAAGGTAACATGAAGCCCAGATCCTATAATATCCAAAATGATTTTAAAGGTCTAGTCTCTGTGTGTGGTAAGGAAATATACTTGCAATATTTTCTTGGTTCTGGTACAATAACAGATTATAAATCGAGACTAGATCCTGGGGAAGGAGCCCTCAGTGTCTAAACTGTTGAGCCCGTGGCTTTCTGGGGATTTGCTTTTGCTTGATCTAAATTCAGAAACTTTCCCTGGAAAATGCGTCAGTGTCCCACGTGTTAATGGGATGCTGACATCCTGAGTGTTTGTAAAGATGGGATGGTTTAAGGGTGAGGTTCATCAGCGTTTCATCCCAGACAGAAAACTGAGCGACAGGGTGATGCCACAAAAAAATATTCGTTTTAATCCTGGCAACAACTTCTTATTGGTTTTGGTCCATTTTATATAACCATATTTGTCTGAGCTCAAATTTGCCCTGTGACTACAACTTCAAAAATGTACACACATCACACCTACGTATTTTAGCTCATTGTACATAAGTTTAGTGTTGCTATTTAAACGACGCAGGAGGAAGGCGTAAAAATTGCTTGTAGAGTGTAAGATATCAACGAACATCCCGATGTGCCTTGCATCCTGATGCCTCTGAATCACTATATAGAGAGACCATCTTTGTCATCATTTGGTGGGTTGAGAAGCAGCCCTCTAGGAAATGCAAATTAGCAACATTATTTTATTTGAAATTGGTCCCCAATGATTTATTATTTACAGCAGAACCCACACAGCCTCATATTACAGTACTAGATTAAATTGTTATTTTGAAATGAGATGGGAGGAGACGAGTCAGATAAGGTGCGAGTGATTTGTTCAAATGCCCAAAAAAAATGTATCCTCTGTCACCATGGCGTCGCCGAAACTAGCAGGTGGACAAGCACAAAGCCATAGATTATCATCAGCAGAGGTGGCTTTCAGTGCAGCCGCACATGCAGACGTTCAATCAGACCTATCCAAACGCACGGCACGTTTATTTTTCTAACTATTGATTGCTCAGCAAAGCCGACGAGGCCACGGAGTTGCTCCGTCTCCCCAAACTCCCCGGCCCCTTTTTTCTGCATGTACCTCATAGTACTCAATATGTCACTTCTTTGTCTTCTTTCCCACCATCTCTCGCTTTTTCTGTGTTTGTTCAGTGTGACCTTCACCATCTGTTTTGAATAAAAGTGGTGCTCACTTTTGTTTAAAGAAACGCTAAAAATCAGACATTCTCTCTCCCTCGCTCAGACCAAACAGTCCAATTGCGGGATTGTGAGCTGAAGATGGAAGCCTCAGCTGTTCTCAATTACCTCTGAAATCCCCCTTATACACACACACTCGCGCACACACACACACACACATACACAGAAATACACACACATTGCAGAGGTGCATGCACTGTACTGTATGCCCACACGCATGCTAGCACATACACACACTCTGCTGTCTGTGTGGAGGAGTAGGTTGGGGACACCTCCATACGGCAGAATGCAGTACAGAGGGGACGGCGCTCGCCTTCATGCTGAGTCCACGGTCCTCTATGAGGAAGGCCAAAAACAGCCTGATGGGCCAAAAGTGTCCGCCACAGCAAGTGAGAGATGATGTGTGTGAGTGTTTGTGTGTGTATGTCAGCAATAGCACTCCCTTTGGGCTGAGGCTGTAATCTTATTTAAAATGTCTATTGTCATGGTTTTATTACATTTATTACAAAAAATTGTGCAACATCTTAAAGATCTTTAACTCTCACAATTTTTTAATTTTGCTTCTTAAATTAAAATTTTCCCTCATAACCAGCCGTTGCTATGACTAATTTAATCCTATATAAACAATTGTTGCCATCCCTACTGTAATCCCCTAAAAACTACTATAATTCAGGCAAAATGATATACTTAAAAATAGTAATTATTCATATCTGTTGCTATCACACATCTATAAAATGAGCGACATATCTGTAAATAATCCGTACATAGTAAGTTCAGATGAAACCGTGTGGGAGACAGTGAGAGAGCTGCATGTGAAGGACAGAAATGTATGTAATCTGCTGCTTCTCCAAAAAAAGACGTCATAATGAGCTTTGCTTTCCAGCCCACCTTCAATCAATAATCACCCCACCTAAGCAAACATTTTACACCTCATAAACTCTCACATATGCACCCAAACAAACACACACTTTCTGCTAATATTTGCCTTGTGTGATCTGCTAAAACATCTCAGATCCTTCACAGCTGACAAGGTTTATAAGAATTAGCTGTAATCCAGCCATGCACACTTATTCAATTAGTCTGCTCACTGATAGGTTGTGTGTCAATCAGTGGAGCTGTATCTAAGTGCTATGGACATATGGGTGTGATTAAACGAGTGTGTGTGTGTGTGTTGCGTGTGGACATGGAGACAGTAAGTGACTGGCTGTATGTATGTGTTTGTCTGTTAAGACCTTTTGGCTCCTTTGAGAAATTTACAACTTGACAGAATCAGAATCAGAATACTTTATTGATCCCGAGCGAAGTTGCAGAAGAAGAAGGTATCCAGGGCAAGGGTGCTGTAAGTGATTAGACCCTTCAGATAATAGGACACACAGTTTGGATCCACTTACGTGCCACTTTATTAAGTGTGGTTCCTTCTTTCTACACCGTGCATTTGATCATCGTCACTTACCATTTACATTTAGTCATTTAGCAGACGCTTTTATCCAAAGCGACTTACAAATGAGAACACCACAAGTCAGAAGCCATGGAGAAAACCAACTATACTGTAAGTTCATCAAACCTGATTGTTAATCGAAGCTGCGCCCCCCCCCCCCCCCCCTTTTTTTTTTATTTATTTATTTTTTTTATAACAGGTATTTGTTAAAGAGATGCATCTTAAGTAGTTTCTTAAAACTGTTTAGTGATTCTGCCTTACGGACAGAGTTGGGAAGATCGTTCCACCATTTTGCAGTGGTGAACGCCACGGAGTGAGAGTTAGCTCCTCGGTGAGGTGGAATCGCCAGGTGGGAATCATCACTGGAGCGAAGTGAACGAGTCGGAGTGTGTTTTGAAAAGATAGAGTGAAGGTAGGAGGTCCAGAAGATCCAGAAATGGTTCTGTAGGCCAGAGTCAGTGACTTGTACTGAATGCGAGCAGCTACAGGGAGCCAATGGAGGGAAATGAGTGATGGAGTGACATGAGTTCGCTTGGGCTGGTTAAACACAAGTCGGGCTGCAGAGTTTTGAATAAGTTGAAGAGGTCTGATTGTGGAAGCTGGGATCCCGGCAAGTAGTGCATTACAATAATCAAGCCGGGATAAGACTAGGGCTTGAACAAGCAGTTGGGTAGCATGTTCAGTCAAAAAGGGTCTGATCTTCCTTATGTTATAAAGAAGGAATCTACAAGAACGGGCGGTTTTGATAACATGATCAGAGAGTTTAAGGTGGGAGTCTATTGTGAACCCAAGGTTCCGGACCGAATCGGTTGGGGAGATTGTGGAGCCATCAATTTGGAAGGTCAGGTTGTGATGGATTGAGGGTTTAGCTGGGAGATATATATAGATTAGTGTATAGATTAGTGTAACTGCCTACTTAAGCAGTTTATATTCTTAATTGGTTTAAAGTTTGTAAAATTGTATAATAGTGTATAATAGAACTTCTCTTCTTTTAAGAACATTGACAATGTTAATTTCCATGGTTACACTGCTAATTACCGCGGTTACCACGTTACAAAGGTTCCAAAGTTGGCATTGGGCATCTTTTTTTTTGTTAGTCTTTTTCTCTGGTCTTTACAGTAAAAACCTCACAGTTCTACCACAGAGTGGGTACAGTTTAGATGGTAAATGATTCTCAGCCATGCAGTGACACTGTGTGTTGTGCTGGTACTGGTGGAGCAGACATTGCAGTGCTGCTGGTTGTTCTAAGATCCTAAGTGTTATTATTCGATTCAGATTAATACACCAATCATAAATGTCTTGCAATCAGTATCCTGTGAGCACTGATAGAGGATCGAGCGTGATGGAGAATGATGAACACCAACATTTGAGCTTACCTGACATCCATAATGTTGCGCAATAAGGTAGCTGTGTCTAATAGTGTGCACAGTACAATTTAATTATATTAGCACAATACCCACAGACACACCATCATTACCACCACATCAGCATCACTGCACTGAAAAGAATGATCCACTACCCAAATTTTAGCTGATCTATGGGGGTTCTGTGAGGGGTCCTGGTCACCAAAAATACAATATGCATCCTGCAATACAAACTATTTTTTAAAGTATTAATTGTTTATCTCCATCTTGATTCCTAAATATGAATGTGGGTCAGCATTCTGCTAATTCTGATTTCCTAATGGGTTTCATTAATCAAGATTTCGAGGAAACAGCCTTAGTGTGAGCTGGTTCCTCTGTGGTTAAGGTGTGGGGCTATTAATCTAAAGGTTTGCGGCTCCAACAGTTACCACAGAAAGCCCTTCAGCACATCTCTTAATCCTCATTCCTGCAGGGGTGCTGTGTTGTGGTTGCCCCTCTATTCTTTTGTGTTACTGTATTCTCACTTAACTACTTACTTGTAGGCCATTTTGAATAAAAGCATCTGAAAATGCATTAATGTGACGTAACGTTCCAGAAATATATATTTAATCCACAGTACACAATCTAAGGACTGATGTGCCAATACTTTTATTTTAGTGGTTTCAGCTACGAGCAGTTTGGTGAGAAAGGCGTTGAACTCGGCTTCTTAAATAACCTGAACTGAACCCCATCGAGTGACGGGACATGAGCCAGATATTATCACTCCACCACACTGCACAGACGGTGACAACTTAGTGCTGAGCCTTCTGAATAGTGAAACTTTTTTTTTTTTTTTTTTTACAGTAGAGATGATCTTTAAGTCTTGTGTAATAACATTTTCCTAAAAGTTTTATTTCCGATCAGTGAAATCTAGAAACAATTGATGTTTTGCTCAGAAAGAAACACGAGATTTTGGCTTTTAGCAGTTGCCCACATCAAGGACCAAGACCTTGACAAAATCTGTAGGTGCTCCATTTTACCTAAACTTTACTAAACATTACTAAATTAATTTTTTTTTTAAAGCTGCATGCCTAATAACGCTCTGCTCTCTAGTGACGGCTGCAGCCTGGTGCTTCATCCTTACCACAGTGCCAACACACTCTATATCCTGCACCTCTGCTAAATGACAGAATGATCTCTCTAACTCAAGCTCTCTCTGTAAAGCTGAGACATTCAACGTTTTTAAGAAACACCTAAAGACACATATATTCTACAAGCACTTGCACTAATCATTTTATTTGTATATGCAAAAAAAAAAAAAAAAAAAAACTAGAACTAGATCAGCTCAAGTCAGAAGTGATGATACTGAAGTTTAGATGATTCCTCCTTAACTCACCCTCTTGTTTTGTTCTCTCACTCGTGAGTTGCTTTAAATGAAAGTTCCTGCAAAATGACTGATATAATATCGAAATAATAATTTCAGAAAATTATTATGGGTCTATCTGCCCAGCACCCGAGACGTTCTCCCCTGGATGGGCATGGGGAACCCCACCGCGACCCTAATAGAGGATAAAGCGGGAGATAATGAATGAATGAATGAATTTAACATATTTTTCTTAGCGTATAAATACTACATCAAACGAAATAGGGAAATACATTATTAACGTATACATTTCTACTGCTGCTCACTCTAAATACATTGCATGTGACTTTGTGACTATGAGGACGCAATCCACATTGCCGTCAGTCACGTTTCAGGTAATATGAAACACAATCTGAGTAAAATAACAAGCAATTCCCTTTGATTTACTGGATAATTTTACAGTTGCATATTTCACTCTTCATGATTTATGGGTTAACTGCACACATTAATCAAACTGCAGACTGCAAAACACATGTGAGGAGTAGTATTAAGAAAGTGGTGGGACCTTCTTTAGCAGCAGTATTGTTTCCTGTAGCTCATAATCAGTCTTACAGTGTGAAGGAATTAAAAAAAAAAAAAAAAAAAAAACATTCTTCTAGCATAATATTACCTGTAATTTTTCAAAATGTCCAAAATATATGATTTACCATAGTTTTACACCTGATTCCCTTCCCGACGTATTTATTCGGGTTTGGATCTGTGCACTGATGCGTACACCTTCAATGGCTGCAAAAATTTAGCATCTCCAGTTCACTAACAGCATGTGTTTGGAATGTGGGCGGAAACTGGAGCCTTCAGAGAAACCCACACAGGCACGAGGTGGACATGAGGACACACAAACGACCTGTGCTTGTCCCACTCAGGAAACAAACATGGGAACATCCATCCATTCATTATCTGCCGCTTTATCCTCTATTAGGGCCGCGGGGGGTTCCCCATGCCCATCCAGGGGAGAACGTCTCGGACGCTGAGCAGATTCACCCAGGACAGGGTGCCAATCCATCGCTGGGCACACACTCACTCACACAGACACGCACACAGAGACACTCTATATGGGGCAATTTGGAGAACTCCATTGACTTGATACATGTTTTTGGACAGTGGGAGGAAACTGGAGAACCAGGAGGAAACCCACGAGGGCACTGGGAGTACATGGAAACTCCACCCAGATAGGGATTCGAACTGGGAATCCCTAGGGAAGCGCTGACATTCTTTAATTTGATGTTTTGCAAAGGGGAGACTGCAGTGTCCTGCACAGGGCCCTGACCTCAATCCTATAAAGCACCTTTAAGATAATTTGGCCCGTCACTTTTGAACTGGGTGATGCAGTGGTCAGTGCTGTTTCCTAACAGTAGGATGGGAACCTGTTTAGAGTTTTCCCCACATTTCGCCAATTGAGTGATGGGATAGACTTCAGGATCTTCCAACACCCCAATTAAAAGTGGCGTAGAAACTAAATAACTTAATAAACTCTAAATCAGGATGCGGTTTGTGATTTGTTTTGAAAAAAGAAAAGAGCACATGTGGATTCATCCTGCCCCCTACTGCATCTCAGCTGTATTACAGCTAAATAAATCTACTTTTAGAGGAACAGGAGAAAGAGCAGCGTTTGTGCTGTGGCGCCTCCTTCTGGAGTAGTTTCGATAGATCAGCACAATGAGTTTGAACCACAGGACAAGTGCCTCTGAAAATCGAAGGCAAGCAAATGTTTCAATAAAATATATAGTTTTGTATTTTTACATTTAATTTGATTAGATTTTTTCATTTTCTTTGATTAAAAACGAAAAAATAAAATAAACCTCACTGATTTTGATTTTACCGACATATCAAGCACATAGCCATGCAGTTTAGTTCAGATGCATTTGTGAGGAAACAGGTTGTTCTTAAGAGCTCACTGAAAATGTAATAGGATGACGAGATTAATACAAGTCAGCTGTTTTTTTTTTAATAATCCATGATCAGCTGTGAGAAGCATCAATGAAAACAAGAAGGCTTTAGAAACCTCAGCATGCAAGATACACAGTGGGGCCAACAGAAACAGGAGTTCACCTTGAGTTATTCAACTTTAAGGATCGCAAGCTCTTGGGAAGGGAGGCGCGGTGCTGTAGTTCCAGGTTCAAATCCCAATCTGGGTGGAGTTTCCATATTCTCCCTGTGTTTGCGTGGGTTTTCTCCTGTTTCTTCCCACAGTCCAAAAAAACATGGATTCAAGCTGAATGGGCGGCTCTAAATTGTGTATTCCACAGCGCAACACACACCACAACATCAGTGCAACTTAGATTAATTCACCACCCAAGCAAAACCTAATCTGTGATGGCTCGGGGGAGGTCCTGACCATAAGAGCACAGAATAAATGTGACAGATGGACAACAGTCCTACAAAGTGCGTCTGTATGGTGAGCGGAACAGTGAGGAGTTGTACTCAACACAGTGGTCAGTAATAAACTCACCACACCACTTTTTGACAAAATGGCAAAATTCAGTGTTCTTTTGTTCCACCACAAACTTGTTGCTCAGAAACATTATGAGTGTGATGCAAAGGCTGAAGACTGTAAAAGACTTTTTTTTATTCAGATGAGAATCTTTCAACATTGCTTGTCTATTTTTATTCTGCTGTTTAATAATTGTGTTTATGTAGATATCACAAATTACTAGATGAAACTTTGCGTTTAAGAGAGTAAGTGATTGTGCCGGAATGCAGATTGCACAACACTGAACTGACTAAACAAAGAAGCAAACCTTGGACACAGAATATGTCTTGGATGAGGACAAACATTGTGTAAACAAGTTCATTTTTGGCCGGAGAGCTCATTTAACCATTGAACCACCATTGTCTGTGGAGCTGGTACGAAGAATCCAGTTCCACTTTAAATGATAAACTCATTGGAACTGAAAATCATTTAGAGCCTGGCTGTTATGATGCTCAGTGACAGACAGGGACCTCCGACAGAGAGCAGACAGTGAAGTTTAATGTCTGTTCTGTTTTATACCATCTCTAAACGGCCGTCATAAACTGACCCCCCCCCCCCCCCCCCCCACCATATACACCAAGCCACCCCCTACACACACACATGCTTGTATAGCATGAGTGTGTCCAGCTCGCAGCACACAGCAATGTTCTTTCTCAAGAGGTCTGAACCATAAAAAAAGTCTAGGGCAGCCATCCAACAAAACAATTAAGGCATCTTCTCTCAGTGCATGGGAATCCTGGGGTCTGCGGTCCTCCTAACGAGTGCAGTCCCCCCCCCCCCCCCCCCACTTCTTTTTACTCGACAGGCAAGGCGCAGCTAAATCCCAGCATTCTAAGTGGTGGTCTCTGTGTGATGAAGGGTTCTGGAACCTCCTAGTTGATGTATAGGAAGAGCCGAGCACAGGAAGTAAGGGGGAACACTTATTAAAGTGTTAACAGTTTGTGTTTGTGTGTGTAAGCAGGAGAGGGGTGAAGGAGAGGAGGAACGAGCGAAAGGTGAGAAGGATAGAAAGATCATCCTGTCAGATTTTTAGCAGGCCGTGTTTTTAAAGTCATTAGTTTAGAGCTAATCATTTTAAGTGATGGTCAGCACTTCTGAATCTTCGTTGGTCTTCACATAGCTGGTGGATGTTGCTGTTGAATTTCGGGTCGTCATCCTGCTTCGTAATGAAAACATTGCTTAAACGTTGAGACATTGCTTTGTCGATGAATTTCCCATGTGCTTCGTTGACCATCAGTTTCCTCTGTGTGTTGTTCCCAATGATCTTCCCAACTCCGTCCGTAAGGCAGAATCTCAACAATTTTAAGAAACTACTTAAGACGCATCTAATTAACAAATACCTGTTATAAAAAAAAAAATAATAAAAAAAAAATAAAGGGGGGGGGGGCGCAGCTTCGAATAACAATCAGGTTTGATGAACTTACAGTATAGTTGGTTTTCTCCATGGCTTCTGACTTGTGGTGTTCTCATTTGTAAGTCGCTTTGGATAAAAGAGGCGTCTGCTAAATGACTAAATGTAAATGTAAATGTAAATGTGTTGTAAAATGGATGCGACCAACTGACCATTGCTTTTTGGTAAATACATTCCAAAGCCATGAAAGTTAAGATTCAGTTGTACATCCTCGCTGTGGCCCCGGTCCTTTCCATGTTATCAGATTATAGTACAAACCTTGCTACAATCATACGGATGAGGTCCACTCCGGTTGAGAGATGGCACAGCTGACCCAGCATGGCAAACGGCATGTGTGCCAATGGTGGTCTTCATGTGAAAACATTTCTCTGACCTACATGTTCCGAAACACCTTGGATCCACGTTTGGCAAACATATATCTCATCTAATCGCAATAACCACAGCAAATTGCTATTCTGGATATCTTCAATTTTAAGTTATGAGCTGCACATTAAGTGGATGCATGTGGGACACAGACTGAAATGTAAGATAAATGCAGGAAAACTCTGTTGGCTGATTGCACTGTGTAAAGCACAGAAAACCTGGTTTGATCCAAATGTGCCAAATGTGTAGAGATAGAAAACCTCAAAAGGAAATACTCTTGGTAGTAACTGTGAAAAAAGTATCTTGTGAAATGAAATCGACGCGACCTGATGTTGCGGTTAAATATCTGCTGTGATAAAGTAAATCTCCTCCTATCACACGTCACCTCACCACTTATCAACAGAGTTCAGCATGATCAATGTTGCTTCCTTGCTCAGGCACGTGTGTGTCTGTGTTTGTGTGTGTGTGTGTGTGTGTGTGTGTGTGTGTGTGTGTGTGTGCGCGCGTGCGCCTCCCTCACTCTTCTCAGTCTCAGATCAGCCCTGCAACTTCTCCTTATAATAACACAGTGTGATGGATGGTGGCGGCGGCCTTGTTATTGTCTCTGCACCCTCACATCTTTTTGCCCCTGCTGTGATTTTTAGGGGTTTATAGTGAGTGGACTAAAAAAAACTAAGCTTGGATGAGGAAATAGTCCAATGCGGGGGCGTCCAAGAAAACTTCTCATTGTTCAGAAACACTTACAGTCTTTGTGTTTATTAGAAATTGATTATACATGAGCATTTTTAATACTTATTCCTGATATAATGCCTATTTTAATGGAAGATTTGATTAGAATGTGCCATAGTCTGCAGTTTAGAATTCGTTAAGGGTCTGTAAACTGCAAATGCCTGTTTGGAAAAGTAGTTAAATTAAGGAATTAATATAAATCTCCTTTGAAGTACTGGTTCTTACTTACAAATGAAAATTTCTGAATTATAAATGCAGCATGAAATGCAGTGTTCTGAAAGTAAACAATTAAAATTAGCAAAGTATTCCGATGATAACTGTATTTCATGTATAATACCTGTTACACTTTGTTGAGATAATAGTCAACAAGCTAGGTACTAATCTCTTCTTATTATTTATCATTTAATCCTCGACTAGGGTTGTGGGGGGGAGGCTTCCAGGGAAAATGTTTTGAGCGCTGGACAGATACACCCAGGACATCGCTGGGCACACACTCATTTACACACACACACACACACTATATAGGGGCAATTTAGAGCAGCCAATTTACCCTGAATCCATGTTTTTGGACTGTGGGTGAAAATCAGAGAACCCGGAGTAAATCCATGCACAGACACAGGGAGATCAAGGCAACTCCACTCAAAACAGAATTTGAGCCTGGATTCCCAGTTCTGAGAGACGGGCATGCTAACCATTACACCACAGTGCCACCCCCACCCTCCCACCCCTGTTAATAAATCATAAGTTTTAAATAATCCATAAATCATATGAACTCAAAAAGCAAAATTGATGTATTCTGTTCCATCAGAGAGGGAGGAGAGTGCATTACTTATTACAGCTGTAGACTTGTACAAGGTGGGAGCTTGGCATTCAGATGTGTGTCTTAATTCTTTTAACCCACTATGGCTAAAATAAAAAATATAATAGTGCATTAAGATATATTTAACTCTATAGAACCAAAAACGTCATTGGAGTTTAAACCTGGAAAATAACCAAAAACATAGATCCAAATACACATCATACGGTTCCGTCACCACAGAGCATCAAGCTTTTCTCATAGTCAGCTGAGACGATTGAATTGAACTCCAACTCAAGATTCAGCAAGAGAGGAGCAGAGAATTCATGAGAACTTTATCACATTCCTAGCTTCCTCAGGCATCCTGGGTGGGGTCTTTGTTTTGGTTTTGATAAGTTCTTAAATCAGGCGGTCAATATTGACCTTAAATAAAAACATTAGGTTGTGCTATTTGTTGTAGAAGTAGCAGCACTGCCATTCCTACAGCAGCGTACATAATCCACATGTTCAAAAACTACATTTGAAAAGTGGTTCGGAGACTCTGAAGTGAACATGAATGCTGCAGTGTAGTTCTGTGCAGTTAAAAGTGACACTCGCAGTGCTCTGGGTAATTCTGGGTAACTCCCCTCCCCTGAAAAGCAGTGCATAAATATCTGTCTGCTCGGTATAAACAGATCGGTCACAACCCCGCGCCAAATTAAACAACCCGATTAAGAGCCGTGCTCCTTCACCGCTCCAATCCTCAGCCTCCAGCACATTGATCTCGCTTATTTTCATCCTTCGACCCTCCATCACACCGCTATCGCATGTCTGTACACTGAGATGATTATTTGGTCTAAAGAAACACATTATAAAAACTTTGGACATCAGTTTTACATAAATGTACATTAATATGCTAATGGGTGTTATATAACTGCAGAACTTCTAACAAGCATTTCTTGGAGAACCTACATGGCAAATGTCCAAAATGCCAATGTCCAAAAATTATTTATTTATTCATTTATTTATTTATGTAAACATTTTTACAATAGCACGTTTTCGTTAAGTAGCTTTACAGTTTTCTAATCCTGAACCCCCGAAGAACGACAGTGGAAGGAAACAACAACCTGGATTTTGTTTTAAAAGGAAAAAACCTTGCGAGGCTCAGCGGGAGACTCATCATCCTCAAGCGACCGGGCAGAGTAAGCAGAGTAGGATGCTAAGGTACTGATTGTGTATATAATCAAGTGTCAAATTCAAAAACAATGCTGTTAATCCATCAAGTCATTTAGTTCACTCAATAACAGAATTCAGGTTTTGTCCATTAGAACCGATTGTGTGATGTCATTACCCAAAAAGCATCAATTATTAAGCAGATAGATCAAAAAAATTATAAGCATTATTATCTTCCATGTACTTTTATGATTTATTTCATTCTTTCTTATTTGTTTAATCTCTTATCCCAATTTGATATCATTCCTGGGGCAGAGGGAGTGAGTGAGTTCTGTTGACTAACCCAAAAACACTGGGACATTTCGGAGGATATTAACCCTGGACTGGATGATAGTTTGTCTCACGACGAGGCCAGACAATTCGTTATTGTGAGTTAACAAGAAAACTGTGGCAGAAAATTTAGAGAGTCCGTTTTAAATTTTTGGTTCATTTGTTGACTAATGATTTCCTGTTAAAGAAGCAATAAAAGTTTTGTTTTGTAACTTTGATATTTGAAAAGTCTTTGCTATATTCCAGGTATTGAAAGAAAAAAAAAAACATGTCTTTGGTGCAGAAAATATAAAACCGCTAAAAGTGCACGGCCAAGAAGAACATTAACAAAGTGTTAAATAATTCTAATCCAGTTCTGCATGTTTTCTAAGACGATTTGGTCAATAAATCTTAATGCTCCAACACACTCTCGCTGGCTGTTGCACTGACTGGCCGATATGATAAGAAAGTTCACTGAGGTCAGAAAAAAGAAATAAACAACAGCTATCTCCAATCAATCTGAACAAGAAGACCAATAAACCTGGAGATTCACAGCAAGCACAAGGGACAACGTCAAATAGCAATATTAAAATATTTTATTTACAATATAATGCGGTCCAAAATGTTTGCGTTCATTCCAGGACAGCATACGTCACCAGAAACATAGAGCTATAAAACCTATATACACATTTATGCATCAAAAGCAAAGAAATGATCAAAATAGAAAACCATTGCATGAATCCACACATTAGACTTTCCTGAACCAGCAGAGTAAGAAATGTGAGTTATTTAAATAAGAATAGATTGTCTTTGCATCAAGCCGCCAGGGCTCCTTCATCCGTTCCCTGTTTCTTCACCTCATCATTAACATGTCTTTTGAAGTTTTCATTCCAGAGATGATGTGCTTCCTCTATATAAAACTGAATATATAAAATATGTCCATGTTTGGCTTAGATCCTCTCAGGAAGCAGTCGTCCCGCATAATCTGGTGGAGTTCAGCATCTCTTTAAGGTCATTCTCAGGTTTTCCGGCCACCATGAAAGGCCATGTCTGCAAAAGTTATGGGATTAAGAACAGGATTTAACAAGACACATACTTTTTCTCATTATGTTCAAACTATTTATAGCTATAAATAATATTATTATGTCTTACAACTGTTACAGAGTACATGCTTTTGTTTCGTGTTAATAGTGACTTTAATAATAATCTACTAAGTTTTATTACGTTGTAATCATATATGTGAATTTCTATAGAAAGTAAAGCAACTGCGATTGTTGCGAATGCTTTCCATTAAAAAATACAAACTTTACAATACAAACAATACAACTTAAAGGTTTTGTGAGCAAATTTTAGCAATTTAGCAGGCTCTGCTAAATTTAAATAGTAATAAAAGTTACAGATAATTTGTCCTACAAATGGACCTTCCAGATAAACACATATGAAATAATCCTCCACCCCATAAAATAAAAAAAAAACATTTCTTTAACAATCCATACGGGTTCTTTTATGGCTTCACTGTGTAGAACCTGTTTCTCCGTTAGGAAGTTAATAATCATAAATCTAAATACAATGTAATGCTGGAAATATGAAGGTTTGGGCATTTATTGTTATATTTTAAGCTTCTGAACTTTAATTAGTTTATCCAACAAGCTGGTGATTGGTCTGATTCCAGCGCGGTTTATAATGTGGATGAAATGTATTATGTTTGTAGAACAAAAGAGAAAATGTAGATAAAGATAAACAAACAAAACATGTATCCTGATCCTCCTTTTTGTCTTTAAACCAATGTGCCAGGAAAATTAAATTTAAAAATACAGTTCAGTGAATGAATCAAGTATTTGGATTTTTTTTACCAAGCAAATCATGAACCATTCATTAACATGTTTTTGAATTTATTTTTCACATAAACCTGGACAGTTTGAATGGTTTTTTTTGATAGTTTTGCAGGTTTAGATTATAAAAATTAGACCTGATACTTGACAATCCGTAAACAACAGTATGGAGAATGTAGGTTTTCTGCAACGCCTTAAAATTTACAATAAACATAGAAGGTCCCACATCAGCCGCTGCGAGCTCTGGATTTGACTTTTTATTGCTAATGTCACAGCATTAATATTAATAATATAGGATTAAGCTGAAAAGCTTTTTGAAAGATAAGAATAATGTAATGTCCAGTTTAATAACTGAAATTAATAATCTTTAGATTTCGGCAGAATGTTTCATTAATGTTTATTTAAATGCAGTCTGTAGTGGCCGTATGGTGGAGGTGCTAATTAAAACTTTGTGCTTTTAAAAATAAAATGATAACTTAATCAAGGTTCTCTGTGCAGTGCAGCATATGATTATGGGAACTTTTTTGGTTCACAAAGGAAACGTTTCATTCGAAAATGGCTGAATATAAACATTTGTGTTTGGAGATGACTGTGGATTATGAGAACCTCAGAGGTTATCAGCTCTGTAGATCTAGCAGTTTCCACTTTACACACAAGTCAATGAGTAAAAGGATAGAGACCAGAGAATAGAAAATCACTTGGTCAACATGTTTAAGTTAGTTGGTTAAACTCAGAGCTGCTAATCCATCACTGTATGTTTTAATGTCATAATAACTTTTGGGGCGGCACGGTGGCATAGTGGTCAGCACGTTCGCCTCTCAGCGCTAGGGATTCCCGGTTCGAATCCCCATCTGGGTGTAGTTTCCATGTTCTCCCCGTGTCTGCGTGGGTTTCCTCCGGGTTCTCCGGTTTCCTCCCACAGTCCAAAAACATGGATCAAGTCAATTGAATTCTCCAAATTGCCCCATATAGAGTGTGTCTGTGTGAGTGAGTGTGTGCCCAGCGATGGATTGGCGCCCTGTCCTGGGTCTATCTGCCCAGCGCCCGAGATGTTCTCCCCTGGATGGGCATGGGGAACCCCACCGCGACCCTAATAAGAGGATAAAGCGGGAGATAATGAATGAATGAATGAATAACTTTTGGATGCGCATGCCGCTCGAGCCGCCCGCGTCTTACCAGGTTGACGGGATGGATGTAGCCGTGCTCGTGCTTGTCGTTGGCGAGGATCTGGCGCAGGTGGGCGATGTAGCTGGACGCGAGGCGCAGGGTGTCCAGTTTGGAGAGCTTGGTGTCCGGCGGAACCCACGGCAGCGTGGTCTTGAGGCGCGAGAACGCCTTGCTGAGCACGCGCATCCTGGCCCTCTCGCGCGCGTTCGCCGCGTTCCGCTGGACCTGCTTCCCCTCGGGGGCGCCGCCGCCCGCCGCCGCCGCCGCCGCCGCGCCGCCTCCGGATGGCGCTCTGCGGGACGCCGCGGCCGCCCGCCGCCGCTTCCCCGGAGCGTGAGCGCTGCGCTCGGCGTGCGGCGCGCCCTCGCTGTTCGAGCTCTCCGCCGTGTCTCGGTCCGAGCCGAACGGCAGCAAACCGTCCAGCAGTTCCGCGTCGTGGAACTCGTCTGCGTCGCTGATGGAACCGGTGGACATGTCCAGAGAGACCGAGAAACCCCAACGCTGTCCTCCAGGAGCCCCGGGCTTCAAACCAAGTGAAAGTGCAGCTGCAAACTCAGAGCTTTGTTTTGTTTTGGATTTATGCAACGTGTTGCTTCACAAACTGCCTTTTTATTCAGCGCGCTCAGGGGCGGGACATCCCATCATACAGGACAGGAGGAAAGGCCGAGGCATCAGATAAAGACACTGACCCTCATCCCAAAATATTACATTTCTCCAGGAACCTCTGACTGGTGCCTAAAACAATGGGGTTAATACTTCTTATTATTCATTCATTCATTATCTCCCGCTTTATCCTCTATTAGGGTCGCGGTGGGGTTCCCCATGCCCATCCAGGGGAGAACGTCTCGGGCGCTGGGCAGATACACCCAGGACAGGGCGCCAATCCATCGCTGGGCACACACTCACTCACTCAAACACACTCTATGTGGGCCAATTTGGAGAACTCAATTGACTTGATCCATGTTTTTGGACTGTGGGAGGAAACCGGAGAACCCGGAGGAAACCCACGCGGACATGCGGAGAACATGGAAACTCCACCCAGATGGGGATTCGAACCGGGAATCCCTAGCGCTGAGAGGCGAACGTGCTGACCACTAAGCCACCGTGCCGCCTACTTCTTATTACCTTTCTATTATGTAAAAACATTACAAACAGTTTGGGGAAGGCCCCTGCTTCAGATTAATTGTGCAACTAAAGCAGAAGCATATTAAGTTGGCGCTGACCACCACATCGCCCAAACACAAAAAACAATATTGATTAAAAAACAATAAATTACTTAAATAGGAAATTAACAGGCAAGTGAAAAGTCTGAAGTCACTTAAATAATTCAGTTGTTAGCACATCCACATGTGCGCCTGTCACCGCTCAGGATCCAGGTACGCATCCCAATCGGTGGAGTTTCCATGTTCTCCCCTTGTCCGCGTGGGTACATTGGCTGCTCTAAATTGCCCCTATCAAAATATTCCTATATATATATATATATATATATATATATATATATATATATATATATATATATATATATATATATATATATAGTATATCAATATATAGTGTCTGTGTGTGTGTGTCCAGCTATGGATTGAATTAGATTCAATTAGATTCTGTGTGTGTGTCCAGCTCTGAATGGGTATGGGGAACCCCCCCCCACCCATGCCCCATCAATTTAGTATGGGATTAAGTGGAAGATAACATGATGAGATGAGAAATTTAGTGTTTTATGCAACCATTAAGTGAAACATATTTGCTTTTATATAATATAATTTGCTTTAATATTTGGTTAGAATTACAGTTTAGAATCTGCTTCTGTATTATAGATCAAACGTTTTATATTTTATCCACAAAATGTGAAGAAGTAACTGGAGAAGTTATTGTAGCATCTGCTTTGGGAATAACAGATATTAAAGTTATATGTTTAGAACTGCAGACTCTCAAGCTTTACATCTTCACTGTGTTGGGTGACAGAACACCTGCTCGCTCCACTGACTTGGCAGGTGGCATGTAAAGAATTAAACACTAGCGGGTTGGGGGTTGTTTCATTTAGGTGTTTATACACTGCTGGGTTGTACAGTGTTGGTTGATGACTGACAGCTCACTGACCCTCAGCACTGATGAACTTTAATAAAGTCCCTGCCAGTGGAGTCTCAGATGCACCTCTGGCGCCTTGGCGGACACGAGTGTAACGGATACTCTGCGTCCCCAAACACCGTGTTTGGATTTTTAATGGCATCCCACCACGATTTACCCCCCCTAATACCCCGGTCCAAGCCAAAACATCCCGAGATGGAAGTAACGTGGCTAAGAGCAGGCCAGAGAGAAGCCTGAGACCAAGGTGATGATTGCTACAACACACACTGGGTCCGAAACCAAAAACCATTACAAGCTCTACAAGTGCACTTCCACTGTGTCCTTAACAAGCATTACTTGTTTTGTTATAATGGTCTGTGTCAGATTTAGAAGGTTTTAAAACATTTCAGCCTAAAATATCTTCTTATTTCAAATAATAAAAGGGACTGCAGAGGTTACCATTCAATTGCTCATGATGTAATTAAGTTTGTTTCAATATCAAGGGCTTCAAACTTCTAATACTAACTTAATACTGTATATATTATTTATAAATACGTTAGGATTTTTGTGTTAAATTATACTGTGATTAAATGAGCTCAACTCAACCCATTAGGCTTAAGTTACCTAGTGCACTTTAGTGATACTAGGGAAGAAATTAAGATGGTGCCAATCGTGACTTAACCTCATACAAAAGTTTACAGTAAATTATCAGCTTTTACTAAATTATTATTTTAAATTTATAATCCTAATTGATTGTGTTCTTGGAAGACACACACGATCGAATCCCGATCTGGGTGAAGTTTCCATTTTGTCTGCTTGGGTTTTTGCTGGTTTCACAGTCCAAAAACATTAAGTTAAGGTGAATTGGCCACTCTAAATTGCCCCTATTTGTTAGATTGGAGCCCTGTTCTGCGTGTGTCTCCCCAACGCTCAAATTGTGACATTTGGAAATAGTGTACATAGTGTCTTATGGTATGTTTGACTAAATAGTTAATCATCCAGATCTTTACTTCTTGCTTGTGTTTTAGTGATAATCATGTTCTAAACCCTGTGAAATAAAGAGGTATATATTTTAAAAGACGACAGATTAACCACATGTCAGCTTCTACACTAGCTTGATGGTGTGATATGGTG
This sequence comes from Corydoras sp. C115, assembly GCA_019802505.1. Classification (NCBI taxonomy): domain Eukaryota; kingdom Metazoa; phylum Chordata; class Actinopteri; order Siluriformes; family Callichthyidae; genus Corydoras; species Corydoras sp. C115. The sequence goes on along the minus strand of JAFMOC010000051.1, from coordinate 424,537 downwards.
CTACAGGAGATGGGTAATGATGCTCTGGAGAGCTGACCCCTGACACCTCACGGTTCCGGTATCTCTGAGACAGCGAGCCCGCTGCTTTATCGCTCTTTCCATCAAAACACTCTTAATCTGGCCCCAATTAGCCAGTCTACTGACCCTCCCAAACAGGAGGGGCTTGTAAATGGTTTGCTTTAGGTTGCAGTGTCATATAGCGTTAAGTAAGCTGGTACACTGAGATACAAACAAACATGAGTTTAGTGTCGCGACTCCGAGGCCTAGCTGGATTTACCGTAGCTGATCTGCTGTCTTAAGCAGCTCCAGTTAGTAAACACAGACTGAGTAAGCGATAAAGTTGACTTTTTCCAGTGTTGGCGATGTGTTATAAGCACATTCATAAAGCTTTATGAAGTATTTATATATCTATAACTCTTGTCATAAGCATTTGTTTATGTACATAAATGTTCATAACTATACTTAGTTAAGTGTTATAAGAACATGCCATAAAGCTTTATAACACAATGCAACATAATGTGTTATAAAATGTATGTTTTAAGTGTTAATTGACTTATTGTAGCAATCAGTGTCATTCCAATGTTTATATTATATTTAATAATATAAATATATTATGTCATATATTTTTATATGTTCATATTATGTCATATATTTATAAGACCTCGTGACTGATCATGAAAATCTATGTACAATAACCAAGGCTTATAACACGTTATTAAGCTTTATGAATACACTTGAATGAATTATGAATACAGCATTCATAGAAAGTGTTACAAATTCTCTTTATTGAATTGGCATGTCGGTGGGGCGGGGGCATCAGGCGACAGTCATCATTAAAGCAGAGTGAATAATTCCTCACTGAACTGTGTTTTAGTAAAATCTAGAAAGTAACAGACAGTGCTCGCAGGTGGAGAATCTGCCTTCAGACTTCCCGAATATCCAGTTTCTTTCTTTTTTTTTATTTTTATTTTCTCTGTCTCGTGGGTGGGCTAGCTGCAGGTCAAAGGAAATATAAAAGGGACGTTAAGATTAATAGTCCCGCTTTAGAATTATATAGACCTAAAATAGCTGCAGTCTTCTTTTAGGATGAGTTCAGCTACAGATCTGGCTCAGCACTGTCTCGAAATTCCAGAGAGCAAAGGGTCAGGTTCATTAACTACAATCAAAACTGCATGAAGGTCACAACTTTCCCGTATGAATCTTATGACACTGTAAATCAACTCATATGAAACATCCAGAATCAGCTGTTTAGTCTGAAACCAGGACCTGATGTTACTTCGCCTGTGCCTGTCACTTTAGTGGCCCTGAGGTGTTAGCCCTGAACAAAGCTTTCATTTTCAAAATGGGTGGCACGGTGGTGCAGTGGTCAGCATGTCAGCCACTCAGCTCTGGGGATCCATGTTTGAATTTCTAGCTGTTAAGTAACAATTTAACTGTTAAATATGAATATCGAAATCATGCATTTACTTGCACATATATATATAAAATGCTCTAAAACTCACGGGCGAGCAAGTAATGAAGGAGCGTTTTTGACATGCATGGCATTGGGCAGATGCCGAGGGACAGGTGAGGGGTGATGGGAAGGTTAAGGTTCGAAATGAACACAGCATGATGAAGGAAGCCTAGGACAGAGCCTGAGCTTTAAGAGGATACTGCTAATTAGCCTGACAAGGTCAGAGGTTGTTGAAACTGAACACTAACCAGTTAGCATCCAAAGGAGAGCTGAAACAGGCACACAGAAACAGAGCTCGCGAATGACAGACTGCAGCAACTGCATTCACACTCAATCTTAATACTGTTCCAGAATGGGAATGGAAAACTTTTTTTTATTATTATTTTTATTTGATTTGATCAATAATAGACCTGCTGGGCAAACTAAAATCCTTATCGCACAATAAATCACCGCTTAGAATAACAGACATGTGCACCCGTGGCTTTGCGAGGCGGTCTGATTACGAGCCGGTCTGATTCTGGCTCCAGTCAGCACGTTGTGTTTGTACACTAAATGGCAAAATATACCATTTTAGTGTAAAGCAAATGTGTGGCTTTGCTTCTGACCCTGAAGGCCACTGATGTCTCCTGAAGGAACTGGTGCTGACAGGGATAAGAGGGCAAACGCTGTGTGACGGGGTGAACGTGATTGGTTGTCGGATATTACAGAGATGTACCGCAGCTGCACTCCAAGTGTGTGTTTGCATGTGTACTCCTCTGACAGAGCAGCTCATTGTCAAGGTCAGTGTCCACACAAGGAATGTCTAAATGTCCTCTGGGATAAAGAGGTGACAAATGTCAGACAAGCATTTCAACCGGAGTTTTGTAAAAGAGATCGATGTTGTGGGAGTAGTTCTCTCAAGTTCTCCTTGTTTTCAGCCTCCATTCAGTCATGTTTGACCCCCTGGATACTCTGTAGTCCAGTTAACAAAGATTCTGATCTATAGAGTTTTATAGTGAGGTCACTCACCATTTTCCCCCCTGAACCTCATCTCATCTCATTATCTTCTGGTCAATCCTCTACTAGGGTCGCAGGGGGGTTCCCCATCCCCATCCAGGAAGAAACATTTCAGGCGCTGGGCAGATACACCCAGGACAGGGCACCAGGCGATTGCTGGGCAGTCACACAGACACACACACACACTATATAGGGGCACTTTAGACCAGCCAATTCACCTTGAATCAATGTTTTTGGATTGTGGGAGGAAACTGGAGAACCCGCACTAAACCCACTTTACACAAGGAAAAGCCACTGGTGCACTGAGTCTTGGTCCTCCCAAGGTTTCTTCCTTAAATAACAACATAAAAGGGAGTTTTTTCTTGCCACTGTCGCTGCGGCTTGCTCTTTGGGGGTTTAAAGGCTTTTCATTCTGTAAAGCTGCTTTGTGACAATGTACTGTTGTAAAAAGCGCTATATAAATAAATTACTTGAACTTGAACTTGGAAAACCTCTCCAGCGGTGAGAGGTGAACGTGCCAGTAATCAGTACGCCGCTGTGTGAATATATAAAACCTTAAAATCTCAATGCGTTGTGAAGATGTTACTCTTTTGAAAACTTCCTGAAATGTTTACGGGAAAATCCTCTGCTTGCAAACGTGAGAAACTACTGCAACAATCCTCTGAGTATCCCTTTAAGTAACCATGACAATGGCCTTCCTGGACTGTTGCATCATTCGTGTCTAGTCTTTTTCGCTCTCGAAAGCAGTGACGCAGATGTGGGTTCATCTTAAAGTTGTGTTTATGTTAAGTGGTGTGTGAGATCCAGCTGAGCATCTGATTCATTTATAATGTAAGGCTGAGATTATTTACACTCCAGCCTCACTCGCTCTGGAATAAACGGCTCTCGACTCACTCACCCTGCTGTACCGCGCCTCATCGCTCATATTCCTTCCACACAATCCAGGTGCACGGGGCTGTACACTATAAGCAAGTGTAAGATGAAAAGAGAGAGAGAGAGAGAGACAGGGTGAGTGGATGAGATGAGCTCATTAATGACTCCCTTCTGGTTCTTATCACAATAGAGGAGGTGGATTCTATCAGTCTATGTGTCTGGAGGAGTCAATCACATGGGATTTTGTATCGACACACACAGCCGGATTAGATTGTATTTACACTCCTATAGAGATACAGAGGATAAAACTCATTTCCTGATCACATTGTAGCTTAATGACATGAGCAGAGATATGTCGCTGTATTTAGTGACGTAGTGTTTTGCTTTATTGCCTACTTTATTCACTTTGCCTGCAAACTGTGATGGAGTTTTCTATAAACGGTGTAAACTAGAGCTGTGCGGATCGATACAAATATCGATAATATCGATACCAACGCTGGTATTGGTATTGAACAATACTTGCGTAAAAAGATCGATACTCAAGACAGCGGCCACGTGGGCTCTGCCTGACCCGCCCAAGTCGACACGTCACAGTACGGAGAGAGAGACTCGGAGTGGGAGCTCACGTTAAAGCAAACTTTGTTTTATTACTGTTCCATTGTTTCTAAACAAAGATGTTGATTGGGATACATTATTTTGTTGTCACCTACATAGTTTGGCGAAAATCTATGCTAGGTCTTTTGGATCAATAAAGCTTAAATATTAAAAAGTATCGGTATGGAATATCGCGATATTGGCCCTGTATTTACTTGGTATCGGATCGATACCAAAATTCTTGATATCGCACACCTTACGTGTAAGACCACACCAGGTTCTAAAAGGGAACGGCAAGTGACACACTGATCGGTTAATTGCACGCGATGCCCCAAACACAACCATGAATCACATCGTCACAAAAAACATTTATTGAAGTCTTCTCCAGATTTTACCCCGTGTAACTCTGTAAAGGGTTTTCCGTACTGTTTATTACCCCTTATATTTGTCTGAAGCTGTAGACTTTTTGTAGGTTATGATGATGAGATATGATGACGCTGCACCTTCAGGCTGCATGGCTGTAACCTTAACGCGGAATTTTTTTTTGTGTTTAAAATGCTTTCACCTGCAGAAGTCTGGGTTGGAACCCGTTCGACTTTTCTTTTGTCATAACTTGCATCAGTGGTCAGACTCTCTCACCCTGCCAGACGGCGCATTAGAGAGATAATAAAACGAACCGAGTGAGCTGGCTGCCGCTCGAGTGTCATAACCTCACATCTGCGACACACAAACATGCACACAAAACACACCACACTCTCATCACTGTGTTTGACAAGGATGACACCAGTGTTTAAATCTGCAAATGTTTAAAAATGGAATTAAGTTCATTTCTTCTATTGAAGGGAATTAAGAGGAAGGAGAAAAAAAGAAAGTGGTGAGAAGGACATGGTGTGAACTTTTACACTCCTCAAACTCATTTCATACTTGCAGGCATCCCCACCCCCAGCCTTACCCCTCCTATCTTCAGTTTAGCATGTATTAGGTCAGGGGTAAGTATTTGGCTCTGATCTCCACACAGGAAGCCCCGATACTGTCGGTCTCAGTGGACGTCTGCAGTTTTGAACACGGGGTCCAGAGCCGATAAGCTGCAGATTAAGCTGAGCTGGAGCCTTAGACCCGGCAATCAAAATGTAGGCTTTAGCATAGAACGGAGGAGTCTAAGAGGACAGGAGCCCAGACGGCAGGCAGACGGGGACGTGATGACTATCCGGATTCTCTGACTCCTACAATATAATATTACACATGCCTCCCTCCCTGTCTTATTATCCTGCTCCCACACAATCCCAGCCACGAAGACCCAAAAACCAGAGCCCTTCTTTTCTAATGATGTCACAAGTTAACATTGTCAAGTCTACGACAAAGTTGGCTGTTCATGGTTCAGACCTGTTTTTCCAGCACGTCCTACAATTACTTGCTAAATTAGCAGCGAAACACAAAGGAATAGAGGGCTCATCCATCTGTAGAGCAGAGAGGAGAACTCCGTGCTGTTTTGAAGAAATTTCAACAGGAAGAAACACAACAGATAAGGAATGTTCCCCCAAGAGAGTGTGTGTGATGTTTAGGGATGGAAGGGATACTTTGAGGAGGTGTTGAGCTAAACACTTGTGTATCCATCACTGCCATGCCTCATTATGTTCTAACATGTGCACTCAAAGGGATTCACAAAAACACATAGACAAACAAAGGAGAACATCCACAAACCTCCAGCCTCTTCCAGAACTTCTATAGAGATCTATATGAACTCTTTTTGCCAACGTAATATAGCTCGTTGTTATTAAAGAATAAAAAGCAAGAAATCTGAGACCTGTGTTTGAGGTTCTTTCTCCTTTATGAAAGACCCGTATCTTTTACTCACGGCAGTTTAGGCAGAGGGAGCAGAATGGCGAGACAATGTTTTATTCCTTGATTCCTAGTGTATTTATTTTCTTTCGATTGTGGGACAGTGGTGGGCTTGTGGTTAAGGAACCAGCCTCGTGACCTGAAGGTCCTCAGATTGATTCCCGGTTGCACCAAGCACCATAGCTGAAGTGCCCTTGGGCTGAAGTGCCCATGGTAGGCTGCCCATCGCTCCGGGCACCTCATCATGTGTGTTCACTGCACAGATCGGATAAGTGTGGACCAATTCCTATAGGCACAGTAAAGGGTCTAAAATAGACCAGTTTAGTTTAGCTTCTATTATTTACTTATGGGCATTAAATGTGGAACCCAGAGACTAGAGCACAGGTAGGACATTATAGCTGCAATGGGACGTCATTAAAAAGTGCAATGTGTTGGTGTCTTAGATTTGTCCATATAGTGCAGAAGGGAGAGTAACGGCTTCATAACTCCACAGAGGAGCCAGTTCATGATGAGCTACACAAAATGCGTGAGACAGTGAGACAGTGAGACAATGAGACAGTGAGTCATTTCTTTGTAATTGCTGCTGAAATGTCGATTCTCAGTTTTTGAGTTGTGCTTTCTTATTAAAACCCAGAATAAACACCATTATTTAAAAGCTTTAACTCTCTGTTACTTAAGAAACAGATGTGTGGTCCTAGTCTTAACCCGCAAATTCAGTCCAGCCTAGAGCTGGGACACCTTACTGCATGTGTGCATTTGATCTTTCTGTGACGAACTGCGACTGAAACGTGCTCACATATTTCGACTGAACACACACCTTATATGTTTTCATTTCCTCCCTTTATGGTTCTTTCATCCTGCCTCCGAAAACTCTGAAGTTTGCTGATGAATGAAGTCCGTGTACAAAGATCACTCTGATCACAGGAGCCCCCCCCCCCACACACACCATGATCATTACGCAAGAAAATATCTTCTAAGATAACATTTAGCCTTCTTCTATATAGCATTTAAATACATTCATTTAGTTTTTGATTTGCTTTGTTACAGCATGGAGTTACAGATGCTTTACTTAGGATCTCTGGGACGTTAATGCAGTTAGGAACCTCAGGACCACCACAGAGCAGAATGTTTGCTGTTTGCTGTTTGGTGGTGGATGTTTCACAGCACGGCTGGACTGGGACCAAAAGTCGGCCCTGCCATTTTTGGCTCAGATCCGTCCGAATGAAGTCATCACCTAATTTGCATAATAGTGTGTGTATTTGAAGAATAAATATTTTTATGAAAAATTGTGGCAGAGAATTTCTTTTTCAAAAAACCCTCCAGAAATATCATTCATTATTCATTCATTATCTCCCGTTTTATCCTCTATTAGTGTTGCGGTGGGGTTCCCCATGCCCATCCAGGGGAGAACGTCTCGGGCGCTGGGCAGATAGGGCGCCAATCCATCGCTGGGCACACACTCACTCACACAGACACACTCTATGGGGCAATTTTGAGAATTCAATTGACTTGATCCATGTTTTTGGACTGTGGGAGGAAAGCGGAGAACCCGGAGGAAACCCACGCAGACACGGGGAGAACATGGAAACTCCACCCAGATGGGGATTCGAACCGGGAATCCCTAGCGCTGAGAGGCGAACGTGCTAAACCACTAAGCCACCGTGCCGCCACCTCCAGAAATATTCATTCATTCATTCATTCATTATCTCCCGCTTTATCCTCTATTAGGGTCGCGGTGGGGTTCCCCATGCCCATCCAGGGGAGAACGTCTCGGGTGCTGGGCAGATACACCCAGGACAGGACAGGGCGATCGCTGGGTACACACACACACTCAATTATATGGGGCAATTTAGAGATCTCAATTTACTTGATCCATGTTTTTGGACTGTGGGAGGAAAGCGGAGAACCCGGAGGAAACCCACGCAGACACGGGGAGAACATGGAAACTCCACCCAGATGGGGATTCGAACCGGGAATCCCTAGCGCTGAGAGGCGAACGTGCTAAACCACTAAGCCACCGTGCCGCCACCTCCAGAAATATGTTAAATCAAAATTACAAATAAACTATTAAATAAAATTGGAACCTCCACCTTTAAACTGTGGGCCGGTCTCTTAGAAAAAAAAAAAGAAAGAAAATCTTAAACAACATCGGCACCTGAGGACGGTCTGCCCAGTCCAGCCCGGTTTCAGCACTGAGGTGACACTAATGTGGTGCTGGTACGAGGGGATCAGATACAGTGCCACCGAGCAGAACTTTCAGCCAGCAACATTCTATAGAGGACATTCTGTGTACAGTGATGAACCCAAACTGTGCTACAGCGGGGGAGTTACAAGGTGGAGCAAAGAGATAAAGATTTAAGCGTGTGTTCAAGAACTGTAGCTGTACTGAAGAGAGAGAGAGAGAGAGAGTGTTTGAGTGACAGTGTGTGTGTGTGTGTGTGTGTGTGTGTGTAACCATCCATCACCTTAATGGTAGTATGGTGGTCTTATCTCTTTTCCTTCTAATTAAAGATAATAAACCCACACACTCTCTTCTCTGTGCCTCTTCACTTACGGGCACTCATTCATCTTGTGAACACACACACACACACACACACACACACACAGACAGACAGAATCGGAACTAATGCAGAGACACACACACTAATGAACACACAGCTGCACCCGTAACAATTTGATCATACCACCCTAGTGGCCTTCTTTTCCCCATCTCTCTCTCTCTCCCTCTCTCTCTCTCTCTCTCTCTCTCTCTCTCTCTCTCTCTCTCTCTCACACACACACACACACACGTTTCTATCCACCCATAGTTGCTATGTATAATGATAGTTAAATGCCTTGACAAACCTAAAACCAGTCAGCACATCAACATACCTAAAACATGGTGATCATTCTCTCTGCAGTAAAATGTTCGACATGATTAAAATAAAACCAGAAAGCCTCGCTAGGATAAAAAAGTAAAATATAATGAACATATTCGAATCCCAATCTGGGTGGAGTTTCCATGTTCTCCCCGTGTCCGAGTGGGTTTCCTCCGGGTTCTCTGGTTTCCTCCCACAGTCCAAAAACGTGGATCAAGTCAATTGAATTCTCCAAATTGCCCCATGTAAAGTGTGTCTGTGTGAGTGAGTGTGTGCCCAGCGATGGATTGGCGCCCTGTCCTGGGTCTATCTGGCCAGCGCCTGAAACGTTCTCCCCTGGATGGGCATGGGGAACCCCACCGCGACCCTAGTAGAGGATAAAGCGGGAGATAATGAATGAATGAATGGAACATAAACCTTATAATAAATATGTGATATTTGTAAATTCTAGAATCAGATTATAATGAGAACGTCATTTACTTTTGAACGTTAACTTTTTTTTTTTTAACATTTTTCAACATAAACTTTAACATTTTATTTCATTGTTTCCTGTCTGACGATGCTGAAAAATCTGAAATATACTTGCTACTTGTTTTTATTGAAACTCTGACTACATGTCATTTTTGGTGGGTGGGTGGTTGGTATGAGTCTCAGGTTCTACTCTTGGATTTTGTTTGTGTCCTTTGAAGCTGAAGTTTGTCATTCGGAATACTAATGATTTATAGACTTTTTGGGAGTCCTGTTTTTCAAATGACTAAACCTTTGGCTGACTCCTCCAGACCAGCATCACAAACACACACACAGTTTTTGACAAGTGTGTGGTGGGCAGGTTTTTATCATGTTATCATTTTATCATTTGGGACCTTATACTAGTCTAGAACTCTTTGCATTTGTATGCATGTGTTCATATGTATTTGTGTGTATGTGTAACATAACATAATAGAAACAAAATCTTACAAGAATTTTCAGTCAGAAACTCAAACATTCATTCATTCATTATCTCCCGCTTCATCCTCTATTAGGGTCGCGGTGGGGTTCCCCATGCCCATCCAGGGGAGAACGTCTCGGGCGCTGGGCAGATAGACCCAGGACAGGGCGCCAATCCATCGCTGGGCACACACTCACTCACACAGACACACTTTATATGGGGCAATTTTTGGAGAATTCAATTGACTTGATCCATGTTTTTGGATTGTGGGAGGAAACCGGAGAACCCGGAGGAAACCCACGCAGACACGGGGAGAACATGGAAACTCCACCCAGATGGGGATTCGAACCGGGAATCCCTAGCGCTGAGAGGCGAACGTGCTAACCACTAAGCCACCGTGCCGAAACTCAAACAGTATTTTTTTATTTACTTTCATTTTTTCATTTATTTTTTCATAACACACACACACACACACACACACACACACACACACACACACACAACAGGTCAATTACCTGGAAAACTAAACTACTATAAACATTTAATTCTCATATTTCATATCTCATATTCTCTATAGATAATAATCTCATGTATCATGTGAATATGTATTTACATACGTTAACATCTTCTGAGCCATGCTTTGTAACTTTTGATTTTAATAGAGCGCAGGTTTAACAGTAATCTCTTAAAGGCACTTAAATTTCCCTCACACCTCATTTAGAGCAGAATGTTTGTATGACTCTTCTCATCTTTACCATAATAGAGCTTCAGCTTTAAAAGTCGAGCCAACGTCTCATAGTTTCCTGTGTGATTTCATCAAGCCAATCCCACAGTTTTCCTTTCATCCATGTAGATGCAGACATGTAATGCAGTATGTTTGGATTCCGGGATTTTGTTCTCATCATCATTGTTTTCATCGTAGCTTTTCATATTACTCTACTTCCAGTGGTGTATCATCATCATGTGCTCCCTCTCTTGTCTTTTAGCCGCTGTCTCTATTCCATTCAGCATTGCAGGCTTCACTACTTTAATCATTTCTATTTTAAACAGTAGGTGAGTCCAACTAACTGAGGCATTTGTTTTTAATTGAAAGCAATGCGTGAGGTGGCTTAGTGGTTAGCATGTTCGTCTTCAAATCCCAATCTGGGTGGAGTTTTGTTCTCCACCTGTCCGCATGTGATTTCTCCGGGTTCTCTGGTTTCCTCTCGAATTCCAAAAACATTGATTCAAGGTGATTTGGCTTCTCTATATAGTGTGTGTGAGGGAATGAGTGTGTGCTTGCAATAGATTGGTGCCCTGTCCTGGGTGTATCTGCCAAATGCCAAACATTCTCCTCTGGATGGGCATATGCGTAACCCCCTCGCGATCCTAGAATAGGATTAGGCAGAAGATGGATGGATGGATGAAAACAGTAAGTCTGGAGGTGTGTGGTCACAAAAGACAAGGTTGTTCTGCTTGTAAGGAGGGAGAATAAACCTGGGGGCAGTCTTTATAGTAACGGGGTCCTGGATTGGATTCCCAGACATGGTGGGAAAACTGTAGAGTTTTTATGTTCTTCTCACATCTTCCCGGATTCTCTCTTTTTTTGCATTGAGATTAAACAGAATGAAACATGTTTAGCAGAAATATGCTGTGAATCGAAACTTGGTGTTAAGTGTTAAGTGGGTTGAAGCTGGCTGTGAGTGACGGAGGTGCTGCTGACCGCTCAGCAAAGAATAACCGATGTAAACACTTGGAGAATCCCAGACCTTTGTTTATGACTGAGAGTGAGTCTGCCCGCTCTGACACACTCACCCGTACACCATCTCTTACACACTCTTTTTTGCTTATCTTAGACATACACACAGACACTAGATTTCCCTGCTTTTAGAAAATTTTCCCAGTTTATTGCACAAATGGACATACAAACCGTGTGAGTCTACGTTCTCAGTCGCCCAGGCACTCACTTAAGCATTATAAAATACGGTTCTAAAATTGAGGACAGGAAACCATCCTGGATAGGTGTGCATTGGTGCCCTTCAGATGGGACTGTTCTGTATGGCAATTAAGAGCAACCAATTTTACCATAAACCTATGTTTTTTAGACTGTAGGAGGAATGCAGAGAACCAGGAGGAAACCATGAGGACACATAGAAAAAACATGGAAACTCTACTCAGATTGAGATTTGAACCTGGATCCGCAGCACTGAGAGGCAGATGTGCTAACCACTGAGCCACCATGCCGCACATCTGAAGTCCAGGTTACTAAAATTTGCAGGTTTCAGGCTGCAGGGCAGAATAACGTTGAACAGTTTTTCAGCTTTTATCTTTACATGGTCTGTGTCTCGTGCTTATCCTACTTTACATCTTTTTCCACAAGGGTCCAGAAAGAATAGAATTTTCATGTATTATGTTGTGTATATATAAAAAAAACATGTATAAACAAAAGCTTCCTAATGCTGACACTTACCCAAAATGCACAGTGTATGTGTTTCCAGCGTTCGGAATTCTGTGATGTCTTACCAAAGTAAACAGAGCAGCGAGCTTGTACACTGTCCCTCCCTATTTACAACTCATGCCATTACCTCAGAACACGTTTATCTGCAAACAGCCTCCTAATACCTCACTGTGACTTCATGTCTTAGCTCAAACAACAGGATGTCCAGATGCATTCGATAAGCTTTTATAAGGAAATCTAAGGAAAAAGCCAGACAGTCATTTCTCCATTGACTCTTCATTAACCTTAAACAAACACAGGCCCGCTGAACTCATCCTCAATATGGACTGGGGGCATTTAATAACTGTCTCAGGTCTTTTATAATCAGAGCTGGTTCAGTTTGCTAACTGCTATAAAGGATGTGTCGGGAATAAGCAGTGTTTTCTTCTAAATGCGAGCGAAATATAAAAACACAAGAGAAGAGCAGAGGAGACAGAATAGGTTATAAAGATAAAAGATTAAAGCAGAACAGGTTATAAGAGGAAAAAGGGAGATGAGAGGAAAAGTAATAAAACAGTAATGCAATGAAGAAAAAGTAAGACTAATAAAAAAGAGGAGATGGGAATATATAGTAAAAAAAAAGTGGGGGAAAGTGGAGTAGAAGATAAAATATGAAAGAAAAGTAGAAATAATAATTGTAAGTGATACAAAAGACTATAGAAGAGCAGGTCATTGAAACGGGGAGGACAGTATAAAAGGCCAGATGGAACAAGAGGAGGCAACAAGAGAGGAGAATGCCAGAAAGGACAATATATATGAATTAAGGAAAAGAGAGGCAAGAGCAAGGGTTAAACAGAGCGGAGACGAGAACGATATATGGGGAGGAAGGGATAAAAGTCAAGATGAGGCAAGGAGTTAAAAGTAAAATAGATGATATGACAAAGAGAGAGATGAACTGAACTGCAGGGACAAGATAGAGAGACATGGCTGGAGTGAAGTGGACAGAGTGCAATACTGTCATAAGACAAGATGGAGAGGGAGGAGATGAGAGTGGAACAGATTATTAAAAATGACTGAAGTAAAATAAAAAAGGCCATAAGGAGGAAGAGTTCCTATCAAATAAAAGGACCCGATACAAGAATAGAGGTCAGAAGAAAGAAGAAAGAAATGAATATAGTGAGTGAGAAGTGAGGAAATGAGACAATACAAACCATGAGCTGACCAGTAGATGAGACAGTAACGACTGAATAGAACAAACAGCAAGAAGAGAGACAGATCACGAGAGATAGAGGAAGAAATAAGATCATAACTGGCTGAGCCAAAGATCAGAGTGGACAAGTCAGGAAAAACCTATGAGACCTGAGTGGAATCTGATCTGAGAGGAAAAGAAGAATGCAGGAACACAGGGAGAACATGAAAACTGCACCTGGATTGGGATTCGAACCTGGATCCCCAGCGCTGAAATGCGAACATGCTAACCACCAAATCACCATGCCCATATGTAATAACTAAGCAACCACATTACAAACGTTACCTCACAATGGCCTCCAACTCAGTAGGTCAGTCAGCCTACTGCTAATTTATACCTGCTGGCCATTCTCACCTTGCTGTACGTGTTCTATGTAGTAGGCAGTAGGCGATTTTGGACACCGTGCAGGAAAAGTTGGAAATGAGATAAGAATGGTGAGAAACAAGGACCAGAGGAGATGATATGGTACCTGCTAAAAAAAAAACAAGAAGAGAAGAGAGATGAGAAAGGCTGCAAAACTAAAGGGAATGACGAGAAAAGTTGATGATGAGGAAAATGATGAGGTGGTCCACAAAGAGACAAACAGAGATAGACCAAAAGGCAGGATGAGAGGAGGTGAGAAAACAGAGAAATGAAAAGACATGAAGAAGAATGGATGGGTGAGGAGAAGTTATGTGCTCAGGCTGAATTCTCTCAGGAGCAAAGGGAGTGATGGAGAACGTGTTTACTCGCCATGCTGCCTGTTTATGTATCTTCTATCTTAATGAACACTGCATTATTTCTCAAAGGAAGGGAATTTAAATGACGTTAAGATGTATTTTATAGTCTATAAACACACTTGAGGGGCTGAAGCGCTCAGAGGTGGGGAGGAGGAGGGTGGTCCGGGAGGGGGAGGTCACTTGTGGTCCCACGCTGGCCTAACCTGCTTTAAATCTCAGGCTTTATAGTAAACAGCATGGGACATTTCTACAGGGCTTTGCAAGCAGAATTTATTTTATTTATATCAGTATAATTCTGCCAGAGTGGCCCTCAAGATCGTACAAAGCCTATCTGGTAACCAAGGAGGAGCAAACAACAGCACTGAATCATCGGAAAGCTATTGTGTTGTTGTGTTTGGAAACAGTCCAGTTGAGAGGCAAAGAGAGAGAACAGGAGAGGGGGAAACTAAAACGAGCAAGAGGAGTACAAAACCCTAATAAGTGAAATTTGGACAAACATGTTTGCATTAAAAACATGAACCAGATAAAAGCAAAGGCAACATCCCTCTGAAGCCACGATGACAGAGTCCTCATACAGAAACTCCATCGACACACCGAACAAACCAGAACCCA
>JAFMOC010000051.1:382500-405000 GCA_019802505.1 Corydoras sp. C115 | reverse complement strand
CCAAATGTAATTCATTCATTAATTCATTATCTCCCGCTTTATCCTCTATTAGGGTCGCGGTGGGGTTCCCCATGCCCATCTAGGGGAGAACGTCTCGGGCGCTGGGCAGATACACCCAGGACAGGGCGCCAATCCATCGCTGGACACACACTCACTCACACAGACACACTCTATATGGGGCAATTTGGAGAACTCAATTGACTTATTCCATGTTTTTGGACTGCGGGAGGAAACCGGAGAACCCGGAGGAAACCCACGCAGACACGGGGAGAACATGGAAACTCCACCCAGATGGGGATTCAAACCGGGAATCCCTAGCGCTGAGAGGAGAACGTGCTAACCACTAAGCCACCGTGCCGCCCACCAAATGTAATGTAAAATGTCCATCTGTTTGTGCATACTGTGTACGTCCCCTTTATTCTGTTCTCTAATGGCCAGGACCCCAATAGTCCGACCACAGAAGCAGGTATAATTTGGTTGCTGCATTAGTCCTATCCCAGCAGTGTCACCGAGGTGTTGGAATGAAGCTACAGCAGCACCGCTGCACTAAAACCCCCTCACCGCATCAGTGTCACTGCAGAACTGACAAACAATCCACCACCCAAATGATACCTGTTCTGTGATGCTCCTGTCCAATAGAGAACAGAGGAATAAGAAAAACAAAGAAAACCGACGGACTACAGTCTGTAATCGTAAAACTACAAAGTCAATTTATATGCTAAGTGGAGGACATGGACAATGGAGCAAGAACGGGGGCGTGTCCAAACTTTTGGCGTGGTCTGTATGTGGGAGTGAGAGGGGATTTCAGATGGTTCTCTGCTCGCTGGATCGCTTCTTGCAGATTGAGGGTCTAACTGCAGGTTTTTGTTTTTATTTTTCAGGACGTGACATGCCTTTGTAGAACTAACCTCTGTCTCCGTCTGAAAAGGCCTCATGGACCCAAGTAACGATGTTGCGCTGGATATCATCATTACTAACGTGGTTTCTGTCTTCAGAACCCGGTGCCACCTCAACTTGCGCACCATTGGCCTGGAGGGGATCAACGTCATCTACAAACCAGAAGTAGGAGTAAGTTGTTGAACGGGCCGATTAAACCTGGGATTTATATCTGGAGCAATGTCGTCGTCGGTTACGCCGTCCACCTGCAGCAGCACTGAGTGACCCAAATGTATTGTGAATATTCGCTGATTCGACGATTCAATTCGGAGAACCGTAGTCGACTATGAACCTCATAGTCGAATGTACCATTTTGACCACATGGGGGCGCCCATGGCTGCTGCTAAGCATTAGTTTTTAAATGAAATGTCTTTGTTTTCGTTATATATATAGCCTTTTGTCAAATAAAATCATCCTAATTTCTAGAAGAAAAAAGAAAAACAAAAAAAAAAAGGTTTTCTTTTGTTAGAAAAACAAGTAAAATATATTTTAAAAAAAATCTTTTTTAAAAACTATGCTTATAGCTCCATCTTGTGGTGAAATTTTAACTGATTCAACTATCAGTCGACTATAGGGGAAATCTGACGAATCAGATTCGACTACGAAAATCTGTAGTTGAATACAGCCCTAATTGTGAATATAACTTATTTATAAAACTCGTATTAAACTGTAAAAAAAATTTTTTTTATATAGACAGATGGACTGACACTATAGTGCAGACAACAGTTCATCAAACGACAGACATCTCCAAAAGAAACACAGAAACTGAATTAAAGGGAATGTACTAAATTAAATTCCCATTCAGATCCTGTGAGGTGTTAAAATCATCTATTTTTCTCTCATTTTATCCCGTCTGTGCAGTGAAACACACACACTTCCACACACTGAGTGAAGTGGGCACACATGCCCGGAGCGCTGGGAAGCCTTGTGCATGGCGCCTGGGAAGCAATTGGGGTTAGGTGCCTTGCTCAAGGGTGCTTCAGCCAAGGTACTTGATGGGACCAGGAATCAAACCGGGGACCTTCAGGGGACCGCAAGGCTGGTTCCCCAACCACAAGTCTACGACTGCCCCCTGATGATCTGTGTGATCAAATACTCTCATATTTTTCGTCTTTAGAAAGTTCTGATGAAGCTACGCAAACCTCGCATCACTGCCTCCATATGGTCATCAGGGAAAATCATTTGCGCTGGAGCAACCAGGTGCGTAGAACCTTACCATGATAACGCTGTTTATTTCCATTAAGGTTTTTTTTTTTAAGAACAAATGACGACGGTTCTGTTTCTCTGATGGTTCTGTTCCTCTGCTGGTTCTGTAGTGAGGATGAAGCTAAAGTTGGAGCCAGAAGGTTAGCTCGCTGTCTCCAGAAGATGGGATTTAAGGTAGAACTTTTGTTCTGTTATTCTCATCATGTAAAAAAGTAATAATCTTTCAAGACTGTAAGTCAGCCTTGCTGAAATATGTTTGTTTGTGTCTGCGTGTGTGTGTGTGTGTGTGTGTGTGTGTGTGTGTTCTCACTGTTTCACAGGTGAGGTTTTCAGATTTTAAGGTTGTAAACGTCCTGGCGGTCTGCTCCATGCCGTTCCAGATCCGTCTCATCGAGTTCACGAAGAACAACCGTCCAATTGCCAGGTACCACTGATCTCCTCACTCTCACCACTTTTAAAAATTAATCATACAGCAAGATTTTGTTTAAACCACTGCGCTCCTCTTTTTGTTCATTTTCTTAGTAATATTATATTGTTATTATAATTTTTTGATCTTTGAACTTTTCGCTTTAAATTATTACTCATCTTTTTTTTTTTTTACTTATTACTGCTGTGATGCTGTGAAGTCTGTAGTTGACGTATTTTCTTGTTTTGTGTTAGTTTTTTGTCGCATTGTTGTTTTTACCTGTTTGGAAAAATCAAATCAAATGCCATTTACTATATTAATGAACTTATTATTTTTAATACAGTAGGGTTATACAGTAGGTTGGGGCATACTGCCATGGCATTTTTTACCTGTGTTTTAAAAACAGAAACATTTCACTGAATTATGTAAATAATTCACTGACTTTTGAATAGACCACTGAAGTCATGGGTCATGTATTTGACACTCTGGGTTGAAGCAGGATTTTTTTTTTTTTTTTTTTTTCAAATGGTAAAAATAAATGTGTTTTTCCAAAGAAATACTGAGTTAAAAGAATTTTTACCATCACCACAAGGTGATTCATGGGTGTGTTTTGGACGTCACATGCAATAAACCGATCAGCATTTCACCTTTAGTTCCCTCAGGTGTCAGTGCGACCAATTATCCATGAATTAAAATTGACAGCCTTTGCAGGAATCGTCATCAGAAGTTCATGCAAAGCCGGGCAATGTGGCTAGAAACACATTTTTTTTTCTCAGTTATGATCAGTGATTCAATGTGGCAGTACAATAATAAAGCAGCTTTAGGGGGTTCGTCTGTGATTCGGAGAGTCAGGTTGTGAGGAGGGTGCAGTGTGTATATCTGTACTGCTGGGTAAGCTCAGTCAGTATATTGTGTAGCCCATAGTTGCCTTCAGCTGAGAAATCAAACTGAAGTTAAATGTTTAAGTAAAACATGTGAGATCAGGTTGCATGTTTTTAAGCTCTGCTTTCACACGCATGACTAAAAAAGATCCTTTGTCTTTAACCAAATGAATCTATGCAAATGAATGTGCCAATAATGGCCCTCTGGTGTTTTTGTTCTTGGTTACCGGTGATTGTCCACCCATTACACACATTCATTCATTCATTATCTTCCGCTTTATCCTCTATTAGGGTCGCGGTGGGGGGTTCCCCATGCCCATCCAGGGGAGAACGTATCGGGCGCTGGGCAGATACACCCAGGACAGGGCGCCAATCCATCGCTGGGCACACACTCACTCACACAGACACACTCTATATGGGGCAATTTTGAGAATTCAATTGACTTGATCCATGTTTTTGGACTGTGGGAGGAAACTGGAGAACCCGGAGGACACGGGGAGAACATGGAAACTCCACCCAGATGGGGATTCGAACCAGGAAACCCTAGCGCTGAGAGGCGAACGTGCTGACCACTAAGCCATTACACACATTCATTCATTCATTCATTATCTTCCGTTTTATCCTCTATTAGGGTCGCGGTGGGGTTCCCCATGCCCATCCAGGGGAGAACGTTTCGGGCGCTGGGCAGATAGACCCAGGACAGGGCGCCAATCCATCGCTGAGCACACACTCACTCACACAGACACACTCTATATGGGGCAATTTTGAGAATTCAATTGACTTGATCCATGTTTTTGGACTGTGGGAGGAAAGCGGAGAACCCGGAGGAAACCCACGCAGACACGGGGAGAACATGGAAACTCCAGCCAGATGGGGATTCGAACTGGGAATCCCTAGCGCTGAGAGGAGAACGTGCTGACCACTAAGCCACCGTGCCGCCCCCAGTACACACAGGCGTGTTAAATTGTTTGTGGCTTTGTTCTGTAGAACATGTTCTGTTGTTCCATGTTCTGCTCCGTAACACTGCTGGTGTAGGAATAATGCACAGTGCAAAGAATAACTGCTCTGTGGTGCTACTATTGGGGTCCAACAATTACAGAACAGAATAAAGGGACATCCACAGTATGTACTGTAGTCCACAATCAGATGGACTACAGTCTGGAATTGTAGGACTACAAAGTCCATCTTTACACCACGTGGAACTGAGAACATGGACAATAAGTGGAAGAGAGAGACTTTTGCCTGGTGGGGTATTTACTAAACTCCTGTGTGGATGTTTAAAGCATGTAGCTTATGATCCCTCGATGAGGAACACGTCGCTGAAGTTTATTGCTTTGGTCATGCTTCTGAAAATCGGTGAACATAAGTGTAACAGCGCCATCTACCGTTTAGACGACCACACAACACCCTGTTGTCGAAGCTCAAGAGTTTAAACTGTTCTAGAACGTTGTGATAACTTTAGTTTGCTTTCATTCTTCTTTAAAATGTAAGATTTGGTTGCATGTTATTTTTTTTATTTTGTGTCTCTTCAGCTACGAGCCTGAAATCCACCCTGCTGCGTCATACAGAATTAAAAACCTTAGGTGCACAGTGCAGGTATTTTCTACGGGCAACATCACCGTCACAGGTACATCCCTACCCCACCTGCACACAGCCATCTTTATTTAATTATGAAACCTTCAGATGTTCCCAAGTGTGATCAGGCTTCATGGTGCACAGTTGGCCAGAAAACAAGTTACAGCATTAAGCAAATAACTGGAAGATTTACAGACTGAATAATCAGCTCTAAGTGGCTTATACACCATCACTGTGAACGAGCACAAAGAACTCATGTGTGGGACTGTTATTCAACAGATTTTCACCTACACATCTTTTAAAGTATGTCCAAAATTATGAACCTCTGTCTTTTGTACATGATTAAGATTGATTTACAGCAAATATATGTATCTGAGCTGAATGAGCGCTTTGACATCGAGCTCTGCCCTCTGCTGTTCAAACTGTAGAATATCACCAGACTGCATAATAAACAATTAATAATGAGACGCTACACCTTTGCTGTGTACCTTTACTAGGGCTGTGTTCATCTAAAGATTTTCATAGTCGAAGCCGATTTGTCAGATTTTCCCTATAGTCGACTGATAGTCGAATCAGTTAAAATTTCACCACAAGATGGCGCTAAGGGCGTAGTTTTTAAAAAATATATATATTTTTAATATATTTTACTTTTTATTCATTCATTATCTCCCGCTTTATCCTCTATTAGGGTCGCGGTGGGGTTCCCCATGCCCATCCAGGGGAGAACGTTTCGGGCGCTGGGCAGATAGACCCAGGACAGGGCGCCAATCCATCGCTGGGCACACACTCACTCACTCACTCAAACACACTCTATATGGGGCAATTTGGATAATTCAATTGACTTGATCCATGTTTTTGGACTGTGGGAGGAAACCGGAGGAAACCCACGCAGACACGGGGAGAACATGAAAACTCCACCCAGATGGGGATTCGAACCGGGAATCCCTAGTGCTGAGAGGAGAACATGCTAAACCACTAAGCCACCGTGCCGCTTATATTTTACTTGTTTTTCTAATAAAAGAAAACCTTTTTTTTTGTTTTTTTTCTTTTATCTTTCTAGAAATTAGGATGATTTTATTTGACAAAAGGCTATATATATATATAACGAAAACAAAGACATTTCATGTAAAAACTAATGCTTAGCAGCAGCCATGGGCGCCCCCATGTGGTCAAAATGGTACATTAGACTATGAGGTTCATAGTCGACTACGGTTCTCCGAATCGAATCGTCGAATCGGCGAATATTGCAGCTCACCCCTAACCTTTACTGCAGTTTGATGCGGAACTTGGTGTTAAAATTGGTCAAAAACACAAACCTGAACATTATGCTGCAATATATCCTCATCTGGGAGTGAAACCATGGACCTGCTTGCTCTGAGGTGATGTGCTGACAGCTGCACCACATCCTGCTTCGGTTACACCTCCTGGAGCCTAGTGTTTAGATTCCTGCACAACTGAATGATTAAAATAAGATGCATGAGAGAACGGTGGATTCTGATACGATGTGCCATTAGAAAAGTTCTCTCTTTTTTTCTCTCCACAGGACCAAACGTACAGAGCGTCGCTCTGGCCGTGGAACAGATTTATCCTCTGCTCCTCGAGTGTCGGAAACCTACGGCCTAAAACTCGCAATGTCTGAAAACAAAGCACCTTATTGTTAAATGTGTTGGAAGACTTCAAACTGTTCTGTGTACGTGCTGCAGAGAGAAGACTCCTGTCAGTCTGAGCAGGTCTGCATCGGTACCTGACTTCAATCAACCTCAATCAGCAGTAAACACTATTAGTGCAGGAATCGTCACATTTCTAACCCTTGTTTTAGTGCATGGACACCAAAGTAAATAAAAGTGGTGCAATTTTAAGATGTTTATGGAAACAAGAACTGGTTTAAGCCGGACTGCAGGGGCGGAGGGGCGGGTGGGGCACTGAACCGGGTCTTATGTAACGTTTACCTGCTGCATCATGTTACAGAGGAACATGCTGCTTTTTAGGGCAGACTGCAGCGCCAGTGTTTCTGTGAGATCTTCCTGTTTTGTATTTTATAATAAAGTCTTAATAAAGTAATCATTAATCATTTTTTTTTTTACTAATTCTGGCTTTTCTGCTCCTCACCACAGTGTTAATGTTTATAATTATTATAAACCTTCATTAAACATGTCTGATCACAAAAAGTGTCCTGATCTTAAAAGCATTGGCTCATTCTGCTGCTGTCCCAAAACCATGGTTGGGGTCAGAATACACAGGTAGCTGTGATACAGCACCCCTGGGGCAATGAGGGTCTCAAGGAATTGCTCAAGGGGCCAAAACTGCATAATTTATTGGACTCGGGATTTGAACCGCCAACCTTTAGTTCTATAGCCCAACACCTTACCACTGCACCACCACAGCTCACGACTCTGAAAGTTAAATTCCCGCCTCCACTGCCGCCAACCGTGGAGTGTAGTGGGGGTCACATGCCTCGTCTGAACATCAAATGATTGTCAGCTGACTGAATTTATACACAAACTCGTCAGTGGCTTGCGTCAGGGTGAATCCCTAAAGAAGGAGCTGGCTGTTTTGCTCATCTAGGAATATCAGCAATGTGTGTCTGTAGCATCAAGAGATGCTAGACCCTATTCACTTTGAAAAACCAGACTCATTCATTCATTCATCTCCCGCTTTATCCTCTATTAGGGTCGCGGTGGGGTTCCCCATGCCCATCCAGGGAACATCTCGGGCGCTGGGCAGATACACCCAGGACAGGGCGCCAATCCATCGCTGGGCACACACTCACTCACTCAAACACACTCTATATGGGGCAATTTTGAGAATTCAGTTGACTTGATCCATGTTTTTGGACTGTGGGAGGAAGCCGGAGAACCAGGAGGAAACCCACGCAGACACGGGGAGAACATGGAAACTCCACCCAGATGGGGATTCGAACCGGGAATCCCCAGCGCTGAGAGGCGAACGTGCTGACCACTAAGCCACCGTGCCGACCAGAAACCAGACTACTTTTTATATTAAGATCTTATAACCAGAATTAAAATAGTTAAGGTGTTTTGAAGGTCTAACTTGCAGGAAGCTGCAGTTAAATTAAAGCAACATCGAAAACACAACACTTAAAGGTAAATATATCAATCTATTGTGTAAACATATTAAAAACATTTACAATATTGTCCTCTGGACGGTGCAAATGAGGCTGTTACTTTTAAAAATTAGAAATTTGTAAAGTTTATAAAAAAATCACATGATCATGAGGTTTTTAATGCTGATCATCCGTGCATCACAGTGTGTGTGTGTCTCTGTGTGTGTGTGTGTGTGTGAGAGTGTGTGTGTGTGGAGCAGCAGGTACAGACTGAAACAACTGTTTCCAAAAAAGTCATGATTTGCAGATATCTGTTAGTTATCACCTCCTAATTTCTACAGTTCGGATGAATAATGCATCCAACCACTTAACCATTTTTTTTATATCTTTCACCCTGATGGATGGAGACTCAGGCTTCGGAGAGAAACTTCCCATCAGGCGGCAGGACAGTCGTGGACTTCTTCCATCTGTCGCACCATACTGTGCACTCCAGGCGCTTCCTGCAAACATGAGTTTGCTATGATGATCAGTCCGTTGCTTTAAATTCTTTATACTTCAGTTAAATCATTTCGCTTAAATCTGCAT
The DNA here is from genome assembly GCA_019802505.1 of Corydoras sp. C115. Taxonomy (NCBI): domain Eukaryota; kingdom Metazoa; phylum Chordata; class Actinopteri; order Siluriformes; family Callichthyidae; genus Corydoras; species Corydoras sp. C115. The sequence continues at coordinate 396,347 of JAFMOC010000051.1, read as the reverse complement.
TTTCAGACGAACCTCTAAACTTTAAACAATAAATGGTTTCAAAACGAAGCAGCATGTCGGCAAGACTAAAAGACACAATGTGTAAACTTAAAAAGCTATGTTTTATTTCTTTGTTCGGCACAAATGAAATGACCGGATGGCCAGATACTTGTAAATGACTTGACCTGTAATGATATGTAATTTAATGTACCCATGTCTGCATTCTGATCTCAGTGGTTAACCCCCTAGTGGTTATTCAGAGACACTGCAGCTGCATGTGAGTGGGTCACACAATTGCTGGTTGGGATGTCAGTTTCATTTTTGTTCATTGTTGCAGGGATCTTAAAATTGCATCTTCAAACACACTACTTTTAACACTAAATGAGTTCATTTGGAAGACCGGGCTCACAGCTGTCCAAACACCATCTCACTACCACAGAAGAGCAGCTGAGACTTGGGGTCAGGGCTCTGTGCGCTGCGGCAGTCATGTAAGCACAGAGCTAAGCCTTCCTGTCATGGCTGCTACTACTAATTGTTCAAGGTGATATAACCAGGATGGGTGTCAGCATTCTTTCAGTCATACAGAACATTTTCTTGAAATGAGTCTGACTTGTGTACTCGTGCAGGTGTGTACTGTCTGGAGCAGATTAAAGCACAAACCAGCAGTGTGTGTTCTCACTTCATGGCGAGTTCTTTGGAGATCTGCTCCAGCGATCGGCCCTTTGTTTCAGGCACAAACACGATCACAAATATCAGCAGCACGAAGCTCATGGCAGTGTAGGAGAAGATCACGCTGGGAAGACCGATTTTCTCTGTAAAGACAAACAAACGGAATGGGAGACACTTTCCAGAAACATTTCACCTGGTTTTGAGAAGGTTCCTGTATAAATACATACACATACATACACATATACATATATATGTGTGTGTGTGTGTGTGTGTGTGTGTGTGTGTATTAGGGGTGAGCTGCAATATTCGCTGATTCGACGATTCGATTCGGAGAACCGTAGTCGACTATGAACCTCATAATCGAATGTACCATTTTGACCACATGGGGGCGCCCATGGCTGCTGCTAAGCATTAGTTTTTACATGAAATGTCTTTGTTTTCGTTAAATATATAGCCTTTTGTCAAATAAAATCATTCTAATTTCTAGAAAAAAAAAAGAAAAAAGAAAAACAAAAAAAGGTTTTCTTTTGTTAGAAAAACAAGTAAAATATAAAAAATATCTATATTTTTTTAAACTACGCCCTTAGCGCCATCTTGTGGTGAAATTTTAACTGATTCGACTATCAGTCGACTATAGGGAAAATCTGACGAATCAGATTCGACTATGAAAATCCTTAGTTGAATACAGCCCTAGTGTATATATATATATACACACACACACACATACATACATACATACATACATATACCAGTACCAGACAAAAGTTTGAGCACCCCCCCCCCCCCCCATTTTGTCCATTTCATTCACTTACCATATAGATGGAGTTTGTAGTTTTACATTTACAGACTGTAGTCCATCTGTTTATAAAGATGGCAGTACAGATCAGTCAAAGAGGTGATTTGGTTTATCAGAATATCTATTCATATGTCTTTAAAATGTAGAAAGAAACCCACAGAAGCATAGGGAGGACATACAGACATCACACTGTATGAAAGACTCAATGGTACAAACCAAATGAAACGAAAAGAGAGGGGGGTGTCCAAACTTTTGCATTATATACGTTAACAATTAAGTTAGTTAAAACTTGAAATCTCTGTCATCAGCAAGATGCATCAGGACGGAGTGTTTTATTTGGCCCAGGCCATCCTCCTTACGTTTCACTCTTTGCTCCTTCCAATGATTAACAGCTCTTATTTCATCATGGCGTCTGAGCGTCGTTCAGTTTTAACTCTGCAGTCATTTCTGATTAAACTGAGACACTGAAGGTGAGGACTTTTTATTCAAAGTCCATCAGACAACCAAGTCTGCCCTCTGGACGAATTCCACACAAATAAATTGTTATTATCAGCTGGAGATCTTGAAGGTTTTAAGACATGAAGAAGCTAAAACCAACACACACACATCTACAACACATTCCTGTCAGGAGCTGAACTGCTTCAGCAGAGGTGATGTATATAGATCAGGTTCTCGGTCCTTCCCAGAAATCCATTTAAAGACACATGAAAGCTTGTTTTGATGTACAGTATTTCAGCTTGTTTATTATTTATTATTAATATAATCATCTAGAAGTTTACATGGGCCAGATGGGCAGTTTGCCGGTGAGTTCAGAACAAACTGTTCAGAACAGTCCTCTTCAGTTTCACTCAATGCTGCTGAGGTTTGAAAACTTCAATCATTAACATCAAACATGTGCTACATTAGAAGATTACGGTTTAACGTCGGATATGTATTTATATTAAGATCTCATTTTGATGCGCTGATAAGTAAATCACTACCTAACAAACACGGACTACAGACGATGATTGGCTTGAGTCTGCCGAGTTATTTATCAGCTCCGACACTCGGGCTAATGATCTGTTCACTTCCACATTAAAAACAATAACCCTGAAGTTACTGAAATAAATCATTAAAAGAACCAAGTTGCAGAGTAACTGTTACACAAGCACAAACATCCACCTGCACTACACATTTAGCCACCATGACAGAAACAGAACAAAGGAAAAAATTACAAGAATCCATCAATAAGATGCTTAAGTTAAGACTATAATATAAATAAATACATTTATTTATTTATTTATTCATTCATCTTCTCCCTTTATCCTCTAATAGGGTCGTGGTGGGGTTCCCCATGCCCATCCAGGGGAGAACGTCTCGGGCGCTGGGCAGATAGACCCAGGACAGGGCGCCAATCCATCGCTGGGTACACACTCACACACTCAAACACACTCTATATGGGGCAATTTGGAGAACTCAATTAACTTGATCCATGTTTTTGGACTGTGGGAGGAAACCGGAGAACCCGGAGGAAACCCACGCGGACACGGGGAGAACATGGAAACTCCACCCAGATGGGGATTCGAACCGGGAATCAATAGCGCTGAGAGGCGAATGTGCCGACCACTAAGCCACCGTGATGCCCTTTTATTTATTTAATGTTATAAATATATGAGTACCCATCAAGTTAGGACACACCTCCTTTTGGCTTCACTAAACAAAATTGTGTGTGTGTGTGTGTGTGTGTGTGTGTGTGTGTGTGTGTGTATGCGCATGTATTTGTACTTTGTTCCAGTTTTGAAATTTGAAAAAAAAATTAAAGAAAAACCAAATTTGAAAGAAAAACGAAAGAAAGAAGTGTTGCCATCCTCGTACTTCAGCATGCATTGTGCACTTTAGATCAAAAGCTAGATAATGATGTTGAAAATTCAGAAAACATGGTAAATTATTTCAGACATATCATTTAAAATTGGGTCAATTTGACCTGAAGATAACAGAGGAATATGATACGATATGAGACTGTAAACCCATCGAGATTTTATTATTTCCTGATAGTGTTTATCAGTAGTCTACCGTATTAGGGCAGAGTTTATCATATTTAACAACCTAAGAGAGATTCCAATCAGCAGTTATAAGCTTGATATCATAGTTAACTGTAACTGAGGATCGTATATCATATATTAATCAGTGTTGTTTTTTATAATCATAATGTTCTTCTTGAAGAAATAAAAACAAATTGAGTCCAACTTGTGGACTACAGTACATACAGTGTACTCTGTTCTCTAATGGTCAGGACCCCGATAGTACAACCGTAGAGCAGGTGATATTATTCCTATCCCAGCAGTGTCACTGAAACTACACTGAAGTGCTGCACTATAACCTCCTCACCGCATCAGTGTCACGGCAGAACTGACAATAAACAATCCACCTCCACTTCTACAGTACATACTGTGTACGTCCCCTTTACTCTGTTCTAATGGTTAGGACCCTAATAGTACCACCACAGAGCAGGGGTTATTTGGTGGGTGCATTAGTCCTATCCCAGCAGTGTCACTGAGGTGAAGCACTGCTGCACTAAACCCCACCCCTCACCACATCAGTGGAACTGACAATAAACAATCCATCACCCAAAATCTACCAGTTCTGTGATGATTCTGACCAATAGAGAACAGAGAACCAACAGGGGACGAACAAAAACAAAGAACTCCGATGGACTACAGTCTGTAATTGGAAAACTACAAAGTCCATCTGTATGGTAAGTGGAGGAAATAGAGAATGGAGCAAACAGGAGGTGTGTCCAAACTTATGACTAGTGCTACATTTTATAGGTTTTTATGCATATTTCATTATCAACTTTAAATCTACAGATATTTTGCCTTTACCTGTAAGTGTGAGGAAGGTCATTGATATGAGAAGGTTCATGGCCCAGTTGACGGCGGAGACCACAGACACAGCTTTTCCTCTGATCCCAGTGGGAAAGATTTCACTTAAAACCACATAGACCACTGCAAACACACACACACACACACACACACACACACACACACACATTTTCAATACATTTTTGACTTAAAACTGCCTAAAACAGAACCATTTGACCTACAGAATCAAAATGCTTCATAATCCTTCATTCATCATCTTCCACTTTATCCTCTATTAGGGTCGCGGTGGGGTTCCCCATGCTCATCCAGGGGAGAACGTTTCGGGCGCTGGGCAGATACACCCAGGACAGGGCGCCCATCCATCGCTGGGCACACACTCACTCACACAGACACGCACGCATACACACTCTATATGGGGCAATTTGGAGAACTCAATTGACTTGTTCCATGCCTGTGGGAGGAAACCGGAGAACCCGGAGGAAACCCACGCAGACACGGGGAGAACGTGGAAACTCCACCCAGATGGGGATTCGAACCGGGAATCCCTAGTGCTGGGAGGCGAACGTGCGGACCACTAAGCCACCGTGCCGCCTGACATCGTAATGATATAACAAAATTATAATGAGGTCATGTGTGTTGTACATAAACAGTGAACCAAGAACAAAATTACAGACCTGATGGCTTACGAGTCTGTTATTCTTTAAATTTTTAATGACAAAAACTAATGGAATTTTTCAAAAATCAAGGACAACAGCACTACAGTAAAGAAAATTCAACAAACTGGATCAGATTAATGGCGGCACGGTGGCTTAGTGGTTTAGCATGTTCTCCTCTCAGCGCTAGGGATTCCCGGTTCGAATCCCCATCTGGGTGGAGTTTCCATGTTCTCCCCGTGTCTGCGTGGGTCTCCTCCGGGTTCTCCGGTTTCCTCCCACAGTCCAAAAACATGGATCAAGTCAATTGAATTCTCAAAAATTGCCCCATATAGAGTGTGTCTGTGTGAGTGAGTGTGTGCCCAGCGATGGATTGGCGCCCTGTCCTGGGTGTATCTGCCCAGCGCCCGAGACGTTCTCCCCTGGATGGGCATGGGGAACCCCACCGCGACCCTAATAGAGGATAAAGCGGGAGATAATGAATGAATGGATAAGATTAATAAAATAAAATAAAATTGGGACATGTTGCTCACACATTGCTGTAGCATTGATGTGAACCTCAGTTCGCGGTTTGACTCACTTGGTCCCAGACTGAAGGAGAACGCTGCGACATAGACGAGCAGACTGAGCAGAGAGATCCATTTCAGAGACGGGGACACCTCGGTCCCTGTTACAGATTCTTGCGCATCTTCTGACCCCCTAGAATCTTGTAACGTCCTCACTAAATCTGCTCTGTTGTCCAGTGTAGAGTTAAGAATCCACATTACCTGAGTGTGATGTAAAGAAGGCGGGGTTATTAGAAGCGCCTGCTTTGATGAAGTTGTGTGATTGGACAGGTCCTGATGGGCATCTGTCCTGAGGCCTGTACTAGATGCCCTCCAGTCTGAGGTTTGATTAAACGGACTATGGCTTTGGCACAGGCTGGCGACATGAGTTTGGCTATGCAGCATCACGCCACCGAGAGCAGCTGTCGACAGCATCATGATGACGGCCCCCACGCACAGGAATGCTTTAGGTCCCACTCGGTCCACGAACAGGATCGCAGGAATGGTACCTGTCAGTTTGACGACGCCAAGTCCCGTGGAAGCGAGAGTGGCGGCCTCGTTGCTATGGAAGCCGACTCCGCGGAGCACCGTTGAGGCGTAGGCTAATAGGTTTGGCTGCCCAGTGGCCTGCTGCAGGAATACCAATGTGATGCCAACAAACAGCCTTCTGCGCATGTTGGCATGAGGACGGAACAGATCCAGAAAGCCCTGCTGACGCTCAGCGCCCAGAGCTGCCATAATTTCGCTGATTTCCTCCTCCACTGCCTCCGGTGCACTGCTGCGCAGACGTGCAAGAGTTTCCCGCGCTTGCTTCTCTCTGTGTTGGGCGAGGAGAAACCGAGGACTCCGGGGCAACACTGGCATGATGGCAATCTGCAGGCAAGCTGGGACCAGCACGCCACTCAGAACAAACCGCCAGCCGTCCACTACTCCAGCAAAGGCCCAGCTGAGACCAAAACCCAGCAGCACACCCAGTACCACCATCAGCTCGTACATGCACACACACCTCCCGCGCCAGGCGGCAGGTGCCACCTCTGCCACGTACAGGCATGCTGCCGTCCCTGACAGAGCAACTGCCATGCCCACCAACACCCGGCCCACCACCAGGGTCCAAAAAGTGGGTATGGCCACACTTAAGAGCGTTCCACAGACACACAGCGCCGCAGTCAAAATGATGGAGAACCAACGGCCGTACCGGTCCACGATGACTCCTCCCACCACCGAGAGCAGGAACGCTCCTAGCAGGAGAGCACCCACTGCGAGCTCCTGTTGAGGGCATGACAGCGCTAAAGCCTCCCTGAGCTGGAGCAGAGCCCCAGAGATCAGACCCATCTCATAGCCCAACATCAGACCACTGAGGGAGGCCACAGTCACCGCACACATCACCAACGCTGCAGCGCGTCCTAAAAAATAAAGAACAAGGGTTCAATTCACAATCAATTACAAAGATACACAAAAAAACCCCATCATCTTTATAACTAGGGAAAAAATTATTCAGCATTTTTGCAATTAACTGCAATTTAAAATGTTACAATTAATGTGTGTGTGTGTGGGCGTGTGTGTGGGTGTGTTTTGCATGATTTTGCCATTTGTTCACATTTAATTATATTTCATTTCTATTGAAATTTAATATATATGATTGAATATCGTTATTCATTCATTATCTCCCGCTTTATCCTCTATTAGGGTCGCGGTGGGGTTCCCCATGCCCATCCAGGGGAGAACGTCTCGGGCGCTGGGCAGATACACCCAGGACAGGGCGCCAATCCATCGCTGGGTACACACTCACTCACACAGACACACTCTATATGGGGCAATTTTTGAGAATTCAATTGACTTTATCCATGTTTTTGGACTGTGGGAGGAAACCGGAGAACCCGGAGGAAACCCACGCAGACACGGGGAGAACATGGAAACTCCACCCAGATGGGGATTCGAACCGGGAATCCCTAGCACTGAGAGGAGAACGTGCTGAACCACTAAGCCACCGTGCCGCCCATAATTGAATATATATATATATTTCAATTATATCAGTTAATGAAAATCTATTTTAATCTGTTTTTAAGTATTTTATATAAACTAGGCCCCTCGTTCCCCACCATAAAACTACTGTATTCTACAAATAGTGTTACAGTACGTGCTAATGGGGGAGTCCTAACTCCCGACTAGGATAACAGGTCTGATGTAGGTGTGTCTGAAGTTGACTTAAGCATAATAATTCTAGGCAAAAAGAAGCTCATAAATAGCTCTCCTGGGAGGACCTGTATAGCAAGGTTTCTACACTAAGTACATTATATTATAACCTCAGACATGCAGCCTTGATATGTTAACATATGCCGCCAAACATAGTATTTAACACTAAATTACCACACCTTGTATCTGGTGATAACAGGTTCTGCATTTAATTAATTTTGTGATGGCTGGCGAAAAGTAAATTTTGCTGTGATTACTAAATGAATGGTTGAAATGCATAAAATTCCAACAGATAATTATTGCTGTACACGTCAATCAAATGTTAATTGGCTTAACATTTTGCGATGTAGATGATCTTGACTGACATACACAGAGCCCTGACTTATGCTTTCAAGCCTGGATAATGCCCACTAAGGGTCACACTGCACATTCTCCTTATCTTATTGAAAAGGTGTTGGATGAAGTTAGAATACACGTACAATGAAAGGTACACATCCAATATCTGGGGCAATTTAGTATCTTTTATTAATTTACCAGCAGAGGGAATGGGGAGGTCATACAGACCCCATGCAAAAATAACCTGTCTTAGTCTTATTCAGGAATCAACCTCCGAACTTTCATACTTCAGGACAAAATCGTTTGTTTACAAATTTGTGTACAAATACCACCCTGATTTAAACATGAATGCTTTTATTAATGCTGAATCTTTTTAGACTAAACTACAGTCATGATTTACAAACAAGTAAAGCCATACCAGCACGGTGGCTTAGTGGTTTAGCACGTTCGCCTCTCAGCGCTAGGGATTCCCGGTTCGAATCCCTATCTGGGTGGAGTTTCCATGTTCTCACCGTGTCTGCGTGGGTTTCCTCCGGGTTCTCCGGTTTCCTCCCACAGTCCAAAAACATGGATCAAGTCAATTGAATTCTCAAAATTGCCCCATATAGAGTGTGTTTGTGTGAGTGAGTGTGTGCCCAGCGATGGATTGGCGCCCTGTCCTGGGTCTATCTGCCCATCGCCCGAGACGTTCTCCCCTGGATGGGCATGGGGAATTCCACCGCAACCCTAATAGAGGATAAAGCGGGAGATAATGAATGAATGAATAAAGCCATACCTGAGCATGCAGGGGTGTTTTTCTTACTACGCATGTCCACATCCTGAGTGGGCTGACCTGCCATGTTCAGGAGGTCTGAGGTCACGCGGTCGGTCCCAGCAAGTGGGTCCATGTTGTCCCAGCAGGGCCGTGCAGCTGCAGAGAGGACAGAACGACTCAGAAGTTAGTGAGGAAATACTGTAGTGTAGGTCTATATATATATATATATATATATAAACAACTCATGACTGGCCCTGTGCTCTGTCCTAACAGTTGTTGGGATACGTATGAGACAACTGGATGAAATAATGCACAAAATGACCTAAAAGCAACAAGCCATTAAATGTTTATTTACTTCTATCTTAAATGAAATATTAACAAATTACAAAATGCTCGATATATATAAAATCTATCACTGATGTGGTTTCAGCACCAATAGAATAACCAATCATAAATATGGAGAACATGCACAAAACTCTACACACACACACACACACACACACACACAGTGAACAGAAATGTAAATTGAACGGATCAGCCTTGATCCTAAGGCTAATCAGTTAATCACCATGTTATCTGACGTGTTCTCTAAAAAAACCTGTTCCTGCATTAACTTGGTGTCACAGCAGCACTGCCGTCACCCTGCTAAAAGATCCCGGGTTTGATTCCTGGGACGACTTCACCTAAGGACATTTCTGTGTTAAATTTGCAACTCTTCATATAAGGTTTCTCTGAATGCTTTGTTTTTTTTTTAACATCCAAAGACAGCTTTAAAGCAAAACGCCCAACAGAGTAAAAGTGTCCATCACTATGCAACACGACGAATTCAATTACACCCAAGTTTCACCTCAAACTAAACTCTGAAATCATTCAAACCAGCTTAATTAAACACATGTGTAATCCTACAATAGTGTAATCCTGGAGATCTTCATCCATGGCTCTGCTGACGAATACTGGATGGAACCTGACAAGGCGGTCCTGCAGGACGCCCCCTAATGGACTCACATATAGTTTTCCACTTGTTAGTTTTTCCATTTGTTTAATCTGTACATAGCTGTCCCTACATTCTTGTTGCTGCCCGGCCGCTCAAGGAGGACGAGTCCCCCACTGAGTCTTGGTCCTCCCAAGGTTTCTTCCTTAAATAACAACATAAAAGGGAGTTTTGTCTTGCCACTGTCGCTTCGGCTCGCTCTTTGGGGGTTTAAAGACTTTTCATTCTGTAAAGCTGCTTTGTGACAATGTACTGTTGTAAAAAGCGCGCCATAAATAAATAACTTGAACTTGAACTTACAATAGTAAACCAAAACTAGAGGCTGTCCACTGTATTTATAGATGTTGTTGAAGATAAAGGCTTGATTATAAAAGTTTTTTTTTTAAGTTTAAACTCTTAATTTCATGCACAGATGACAGTGAGTCCTCTCAATAGTTGCTCTGCTTCATTAATCAGAGGTAAACAACCCAGACACACGTGAGGAAGCAAAGTAAGTGCTGGAGGAAAACATTCATTCATTCATTATCTCCCGCTTTATCCTCTATTAGGGTCGCGGTGGGGTTCCCCATGCCCATCCAGGGGAGAACGTCTCGGGCGCTGGGCAGATAGACCCAGGACAGGGTGCCAATCCATCGCTGGGCACACACTCACTCACTCACACACACTCTACATGGGGCAATTTTTGAGAATTCAATTGACTTGATCCATGTTTTTGGACTGTGGGAAGAAACCGGAGAACCCGGAGGAAACCCACACGGACACGGTGGAGAACATGGAAACTCCACCCAGATGGGGATTCAAACCGGGAATCCCTAGCGCTGAGGGACCTAAGCCACCGTGCCGCTGGAGGAAAACATTCATTCATTCATCATCTCCCGCTTTATCCTCTATTAGGGTCGCGGTGGGGTTCCCCATGCCCATCCAGGGGAGAATATCTCGGGCGCTGGGCAGATAGACCCAGGACAGGGTGCCAATCCATCGCTGGACACACACTCACTCACTCACACAGACACACTCTATATGGGGCAATTTTTGAGAATTCAATTGACTTGATCCATGTTTTTGGACTGTGGGAGGAGACGGGAGAACCCAGAGGAAACCCACGCAGACACGGTGGAGAACATGGAAACTCCACCCAGATGGGGATTCAAACCGGGAATCCCTAGCGCTGAGAGGAGAACGTGCTAAACCACTAAGCCACCGTGCCGCTGGAGGAAAACATTCATTCATTCATCATCTCCCGCTTTATCCTCTATTAGGGTCGCGGTGGGGAAGGTTCCCCATGCCCATCCAGGGGAGAACGTCTCGGGCGCTGGGCAGATACAACCAGGACAGGGCGCCAATCCATCGCTGGGCACACACTCACTCACACAGACACACTCTATATGGGGCAATTTTTGAGAATTCAATTGACTTGATCCATGTTTTTGGACTGGGGGAGGAGACCGGAGAACCCGGAGGAAACCCACGCAGACACGGGGAGAACATGGAAACTCCACCCAGATGGGGATTCGAATCGGGAATCCCTAGCGCTGAGAGGAGAACGTGCTAAACCACTAAGCCACCGTGCCACTGGAGGAAAACATTCATTCATTCATCATCTCCCGCTTTATCCTCTATTAGGGTTGCGGTGGGGTTCCCCATGCCCATCCAGGGGAGAATATCTCGGGCGCTGGGCAGATACACCCAGGACAGGGTGCCAATCCATCGCTGGGCACACACTCACTCACACAGACACACTCTATATGGGGCAATTTAGAGAACTCAATTAACTTGATCCATGTTTTTGGACTGTGGGAGGAAACCGGAGAACCCGGAGGAAACCCACGCAGACACGGGGAGAACATGGAAACTCCACCCAGATGGGGATTCGAATCGGGAATCCCTAGCGCTGAGAGGAGAACGTGCTAAACCACTAAGCCACCGTGCCACTGGAGGAAAACATTCATTCATTCATCATCTCCCGCTTTATTCTCTATTAGGGTCGCGGTGGGGAAGGTTCCCCATGCCCATCCAGGGGAGAACGTCTCGGGCGCTGGGCAGATAGACCCAGGACAGGGCGCCAATCCATCGCTGGGCACACACTCACTCACACAGACACACTCTATATGGGGCAATTTGGAGAACTCAATTAACTTGATCCATGTTTTTGGACTGTGGGAGGAAACCGGAGAACCCGGAGGAAACCCACGCGGACACGGGGAGAACATGGAAACTCCACCCAAATGGGGATTCGAACCGGGAATCCCTAGTGCTGAGAGGCGGACGTGCTAAACCACTAAGCCCTTCAAAAAGTAACTTCAACTTTGTCACAAACTTTTCAACAGAAAGACTTTTGTAGCGTCAGAACGTTCTGTTTGAAGAGTCTGTGGTTTTTCTCAGTATGCAGGGACACTGTCAGCATTGCAGACCGACTGAACTCACTGTTAAAGGAAGTATAGATGATTCGGTTAAAGAGCAGAGACACAAAACACTAAGTCCTCACCTGCTCGGTTTGCTCTCGTTGCCCCCGGGTTCTCTGAAGCTTTAGAACATCGCTGTCACGCTGAGGACCTTTCTGTCCTCCCGGTTTCCACCTCCACCGTCTTCTGGCTCCGCTCGGCTGTGTTTCAAATCCACGCCAACTTTCTAAAGAGTGTGTCACAAAAGTGCGCCCCCACGCGTTTATCTCCTTAACACAATACTTATTATACACCCAACTTAGTACGCAAGTATGCGTACTAACATCATTAGAGACCCGCATTAATAGGGTCGTTCTAAAGGGGTTCTCTCCATACTTTGTAGTAGACTAGTAGGTGATTTGAGACTAGACCCCGTCGTGTTTTTGGCCAGCTGTGTACAAACAAGCTCCACCCACTTCACGATAGCAGGTCCAAGTTAGGAGCGCGCGGTGACACCGGGGTTGCCAGATTGCTATTAAATCAACTAAAATACCATAAACGTATGGCTTAAAGGTTGTGATGATTCCTTCAGCTATTTGAATGCATTTCATTTAATTCATTCATTCATTATCTTCCGCTTTATCCTCTATTAGGGTCGCGGTGGGGTTCCCCATGCCCATCCAGGGGAGAACGTCTCGGGCGCTGGGCAGATAGACCCAGGACGGGACGCCAATCCATCGCTGGGCACACACTCACTCACACAGACACACTCTACATGGGGCAATTTGGAGAACTCAATTGACTTGATCCATGTTTTTGGACTGGGGGAGGAAACCGGAGAACCCGGAGGAAACCCATGCAGACACGGGGAGACTTGGAGAACATGGAGACTCCACCCAGATGGGGATTCGAACCGGGAATCCCTAGTGCTGAGAGGCGAACGTGCTCACCACTAAGCCACCGTGCCACCCCTGCATTTAATTTAAACACGATAATTTATTAAGAGGGCGGCACGGTGTGGTTTAGCACGTTCGCCTCTCAGTGCTAGGGATTCCCGGTACGAATCCCCATCTGGGTGGAGTTTCCATGTTCTCCCCGTGTCCGCGTGGGTTTCCTCCGGGTTCTCCGGTTTCCTGCCACAGTCCAAAAACATGGATCAAGTCAACTGAGTTCTCCAAATTGCCCCATATAGAGTGTGTCTGTGTGAGTGAGTGTGTGCCCAGCGATAGATTGGCGCCCTGTCCTGGGTGTATCTTCCCAGCGCCCGAAACGTTCTCCCCTGGATGGGCATGGGGAACCCCACCGCGACCCTAATATAGGATAAAGCGGAAGATAATGAATAAATGAATGAATCTTATTAAGGATCGCTAAAAAATGCTGTAGCCTAACCCAGCACTCACTATGTAATGCCCTGAACAGGTCACCTGTTTATTCTAAATACATACAGTACATTCAGTCACACCCTCGTGTTTAGGTGTGGTTTGATATTTGACATTTAACTAAGAGGAAACCCTCATAGGAGGACGTGCAAACTGCACACTAAAAAGATCCTGTACACCGGGAGATCTGATTGGACCTTAATGAACCTATTATATATAAAAAAAAGTCCACCCTGCCAAAACCCATCTACATGAATTTATTAATATCTAAAATTCACAGATTGATATTCATTCATTCATTCATTATCTT
>JAFMOC010000051.1:270000-377500 GCA_019802505.1 Corydoras sp. C115 | reverse complement strand
GAGTTCCCATGTTCTCCCCGTGTCCGCGTGGGTTTCCTCCGGGTTCTCCGGTTTCCTCCCACAGTCCAAAAACATGGATCAAGTAAATTGAGTTCTCCAAAATTGCCCCATATAGAGTGTGTTTGAGTGAGTGAGTGTGTGCCCAGCGATAGATTGGCGTCCTGTCCTGGGTGTATCTGCCCAGCGCCCGAAACGTTCTCCCCTGGATGGGCATGGGGAACCCCACCGCGACCCTAATAGAGGATAAAGCGGGAGATAATGAATGAATGAATGAATGTTAATGTGGTTGTTTGTGAAGAAGAAAATCAGTTCAGATAAGAGGTGCAGGTTGTCTGTGTAATGAACTGTCTCTTCCTTCGGTGTGCAGTGAGCAGCAGAGATAACGGAACATGAACTGCTGAGGGCTGTGTCTGCATGTCACTGTGTGTGTGTGTGTGTGTGTGTGTGTACGCCGCTATATAAATTTCATGGATGAAAAACTAGTGTATGATGTATAAGTGGTAAACTTATACTCTCACTCTATAACACGAACTCAGGTCTATATTACATTATATATATATATATATATATATATATATATATATATATATATATATATATATATATATATATTATACTACTGCTACAAATCATATATTGTAATTTATTACTTATATATATAATATATATATTTATATTTATTATTATTCATTACTTTATTATTATTATTATTACTTTATTATTATTATTATTAGCATTATTATTAGCATTATTATTATTAATATTACTACTATTTACTATTTATTATTGTTAGTTACTGCTATTATTACTATAGTTATTATGTTGTTATTATTATTATTATTATTACTATTACTATTACTATTTTACTATTATAATTATTATCATCATTACTGTTACTAATTAAATTTGGATCTATGCTGTCACTACTGTTTCTCATGTTAAATGTCATAAATGTCTGTAACCGCGGGAAAGTGAGGAACGCAATTTGTAGTGTACATATGAAGAAATTGACAATAAAGCCGACTTTGACTTTGACTTTGACTAAAGCCCATCTTTACCACCCTGTTTACAGTTAAATTAAGCAAAGATTCCAAAATCGATAATTCCCCTCTTACAGAACATGTCTTTTTGTATTTTTTATGAGGTTTAATTCCTGAAAACCTTCCTTAAAATGGTAAATAATAATGGAACCTACCACATTAGGATTAAAAGGAGGGGTGAGCTTCTTAGCATTCAGGTCGTCCCAGTTGATAGGGGAGAAGAACATATGATTCTTGATCTCAGTCTGTAAAAATGATTAAGAAGACGATAAGTAAGAGCATTCTTATTTAATATAGCTTTTAATTTATTTATCCCAGCCACTGTACTCTGACTTACAAAATCGTCGGTGCACCCCAGCCTCTTAGTACGGTCCTTCTGAAGCAGACCTTCCAGTAGATGACGTGCAGCGTTGGAGATGTTGGGCTTCAGCTGGAGAGGCTTGTTCAGGATGTTGTCGTACATCTCAGCGGTATTGCGGCTGTAGAATGGAGGCTGTTGGAGAAAAGCAAACAGAAAATGTTTTAGGTGGAGAGCAGAATGTGATGAGCTGATAGTGGAACTATCAAAGTGGGATTTCAAGGTGAAGCCAGTGGTTTACAAAATTAACAAAAACCTTTAATCGGTTAAATCCTAATTTGTAGAATTTCACTAATATGGCTGAACTCAAACACAGACTTCACCTTTAAGTGTCAGTATTTAAATAAAAGCACTGATAAACTCACCAGGCCATAGAGCATCTCATAGAGAACAGCTCCCAAACACCACCAGTCCACTGTTCTGTCATACGGCTGCTTATGCAACACCTCTGGAGCCAAATACTGAACAGAAAGGAATAAAAATAAAAAAAACACCATGAAATCTCAGTAAAACAAGAAACACATACTCTCTCATCCATTATCCATCTTCTGTATACTTGGTAACAGTCTAACAGCTGATATGCTTGACAGCTACCTCGGGGGTTCCACAGAAAGTCGATGTGGTTCCATTGGGCTCGATATTCTCTTTGCAGAGGCCGAAGTCAGTAAGGATGATGTGTCCTTGCGAGTCCAGTAAGATGTTCTCCGGCTTCAGGTCCCTGTAGACGATGTTTAGGGAGTGCAGATACCCAAGGGCGCTTGCGATTTCAGCAGCGTAGAATCGGGCACGAGGCTCCAGGAAGCATCGCTCACGTTGCAGGTGGTAGAACAGCTGCACAAGAGAGAGATAAAAAAAAAAAGATAAGTTGACTCAAAACATTTTGCCATTTTCCGCTCTTGTGCACAATTAGTGGTCATTTAAATTGCTCGTTTAATACTCATTGGTTCAGGGGTGCTGTACGGCCAAACCTCGTGTTCTGACCCAAACCCTCAAGCCTCTTTGGATAAAAACAGCCACTAAATGACCTCATGTCTAATATTATGATCAAACGTTGAACTTGCTACTTGTAGAAATGTTTGGCCATGGTGATTATTAAAAGGAAAAACAATGGACTGTGCGTTTCCACATCCTGAGTGCTGTATTTAATCAGAGCTTTCTTCACTCCTCACTCCTTCAACAATGGCAGGAAATGAGAGTCTACTCTAGCAAATGACACACACACACACACACACACACACACACACACACACACACTACAAAGTTTTTTGTACCTAACCAAAGGTTCATCGATGCTAAATTAAGCCAATCCCTTTAAACAGAGACCCTCCTTGCAATTTCCTGAATGGCTCATTTTAAGAGTGCCGGCTCTTATCTTTTAAAAAGGATATCCACTCAGCGTCTGTCCCGCCTTTCTGTCTTGCTGTGTCTACACTGACTACCTGGCTTTTTTCAGATCAGAGAGCTCCTCAACTGTAGCTCACGCTTTGCTCAGTTGTACTCGTGTTCACCTTTTCAGCAAAATCACTTCATCTGTACATACAAGTCACATGGCATTCCTAATCACAGGTAGTGTTTGCATCGGTGGAATATTTCTAAACAAATTCATTATGGATGCAAAACAAACATTATGTCACTAAAAGGTATTAAGCTCAGTGGAACTAATTTCATTTGATTTGCTTTAGTTGACTGTCGGCAAAACAAATCAATGAGTCGGCTGTATGTTTGAATCCAAAACAACATCGCCGTCTAAGAGTCATAATATCTCGAATGAAAATGCTTTTATTTAGCAACTCATACCTCAATACCCGTATGTTATTTAATAATAAAGCCTGATGCTTTCCCATAAATTAACAGAGCAATGAAGATCAAAGACCAAGTAGGAGCTGAATGTTATGTCATCTGACCTGAAACCCATTTCTAAAACACTCAGAGTCTCAGGATAATTTACCAATTACCACTGTCTCTATTTAAGCTCTCAATGTTAAATGTATTGTTATAAAAAAAAAAAACCCTGATTTATTT
Organism: Corydoras sp. C115; assembly: GCA_019802505.1. Classification (NCBI taxonomy): domain Eukaryota; kingdom Metazoa; phylum Chordata; class Actinopteri; order Siluriformes; family Callichthyidae; genus Corydoras; species Corydoras sp. C115. The sequence continues at coordinate 374,080 of JAFMOC010000051.1, read as the reverse complement.
GAAATGAGTTAAAAGAAAAGCAAATGAGAAGCATCTTCATTGGGGTTTCAGACACTCCAGGTCCTCACACTAAATTATGCCTGGAATCCATCATTCAGAGAAAAGGTTCCATGAAAAACATTGAGTCATACCTCGCCACCATTGATGTAGTCCAGAACAAAGTAGAGCTTGTCAGCGGTTTGGAAGGAGTAATGTAGGCCAACCAGGAAGGGGTGCTTCACGTTCTTCAGCAACACATTACGCTCTGACATTATGTGTTTCTCCTGCACCACACAAACAACCAAGAACACTTAGAAACAATCTCAAAGTTTTAATAAGAAATAACATTACAACTGATCTCGAGGTCTTAATAAAAGGCTCGAACTGTAATACTTTAGATACATTAACAATTAAAAATGAATTTTGTCTTTACTAATTGCACTTGGGAATTAATGAAGCTTCTCTTTGCTGTAAGGATCTCTGCATTCACAACTCAGATTGGAAAGCTTCTTTATTATGTTAAAGTTCTGACAGACTGAATAACAATAGAGAAAGCAGCCTGGTCACTTAAAGAGCTCTGGTTACCTCTTTCTTCTTCAGGATGGCTTTCTTCTGAAGCACTTTGACAGCGTAGAACTTGTCGTCGCCACGATGGCGCGCCAGCAGAACTTTGCCAAAGCTGCCTTTTCCGATCACCTTCAGAAAGTTGAAGTCCGACGGCTTGGCTGTCGGATTGGACGAGGGACCCAAGTTGATTTGCTGGGTCGGACTGGGCTGCAGGACGGAAGACGTTATGGTCAGACTTGTGGTATCTAGTGTGAGAAACACTTTGTGCATAGGTGTATGCATGCATGCTCACAGGTGGAGAAGGGTTGCTGCTGGTCATTAGCTCGGGATCCTGCTCCGGGGTCAGGTTCAGGATGGAATCCACTTCTGAGCTGCAGAACGAGAGAAGAATCATGGTTAATCAGAGCAGCTGGAAACTGGATGGTAAATAAACAGCACAATAAAGTAATGAAAGCTTATGAGATATTATGGCTACAACTAACAACTATTTTCAGTTTTAAGGGTCTGTCAAGCTCTTAGTCTGCAAGGTTTCTTAAGATCCCAAGATACCATCTTTAAGAAAAGGCCCTAATAATGTATGTATTGTCATTGAAAACAAAGACATCAAATATTATTCTAATAAAGAAGCTGAATCCAGATTATTGTAACGCAGGTCAGGAAAAAAAAAAGAATATAATGTGTTAAAATACTAAGATCATGATTCTCGTTCCACAGTAACAAGCAAGCTTCATAAAAAGTATTAATAAAATCAGTTTTATTTAAAAAGTGACAGACAAAAAAAAATGCAAAACAGTTCAGTAACATATTGACAATTTTTTTCAGTGACAAAAGCCAAATACAACTCGGACATCAGGATCAAACACCAAACAGCTGGATGACAGACACGCAGCTGGTTCTTAATCTTAGTCTTCACTGTTTTATTATTTTATTATTATAAGTCTTTAATACTCACTGCTTGCACGTGTAGGATGAACTTGTGGAAAGTTTCTGAATAAAGTCATTCAGTCCCATCCTCCTCTGTTTCATAAAAGCTGTGAGAGAGAAGAGAAAAAAAAAAGAAAAGAGAAGAGATGAAAGGAGTCACTTGATATTCTTCCACTCGTTTGCACAGGCAGGTTCGGCTGAAGGGTCCATTCATACAGCAGAATGAAAGCCTACCGCTCAGATTCGCCACCAGACCCCGCGTTTTGGAGTAGGTCAGGGCGGGAGAGGGCACGCTCGTCTCCGTTTGGATCGTCATGGCTGTAGTTTTCCAGCGCGGGCACCGAACCAAAAATCACACAAAAGAGCCTCTCGAACCCGCAGCGCCGCCGTCCCCAACTTTATACAGCCGGCGCGAGCGGGCAGGGCGTGTGGGCGGGGCCTGCGGCCAGTCCACCGCGCGCTCGGCCAATCAGAAGCGACTGCGCTATTCTGAACGCTAATAAACCGCGATGTCGCGCCCCTTTCTGCGCGTGGTGTAAAGTTCCACTGCAAATAGTAAAAAAAAAAAAAAAAAAAAACTAAAAAAAATAAAAAATCTCATTCTCACGCAAACTCTGTGCGAGTTGCCATATCGAACGGGTTTCACCCCGCGCGCGTCTGGACCCGTTTACAGAACGCCGGCTTAAAACGAAACGTTTATTAAACGTGCTTCATAAAAGAAATACAATAAACCTCGAATTTGAATTCAAAGAAATAAAAAATAAACGAGAATAATAACAGTATTATTAAGGCGGCTTAGTGGTTTAGCACGTTCGCCTCTCGGCGCTAGGGATTCCCGGTTTGAACCCCCATCTGGGTGGACTTTCCATGTTCTCCCCGTGTCCGCGTGGGTTTCCTCCGGGCTCTCCGGCTTCCTCCCACAGTCCAAAAACATGGATCGAGTCAATTGAATTCTCAAAATTGCCCCCATATAGAGTGTGTCTGTGTGAGTGAGTGAGTGTGTGCCCAGCGATGGATTGGCGCCCTGTCCTGGGTCTATCTGCCCAGCGCCCGAGACGTTCTCCCCTGGATGGGCATGGGGAACCCCCCCACCGCGACCCTAATAGAGGATAAAGCGGGTGATAAGGAATGAATGAATAACAGTGTTAACTCTGAAGCCGGTATTGCAAATTTCTTCAAAGGCGTTCAAACATGTTATGAGGAAAATGATAAACTTTACAAACTGGACATGCAAGCTATGTTACTTACATTATATTTATATAAGATCGTGTCATTATTTATGCATGGCGCGGTAACTCAGTGGTCAGGGTGTTGGGTTATCAAACTGAAGGTTGGGGGTTCAAATCCCAGGTCCACTGAAGTTACCAATGTGGGTCCTTGAGCAAGAACCCTTAACCCTCAGGGATGTTGTGATGAACCCTGTGCTCACCTTGTAAGTCGCTTTGGATAAAAGCGTCCAATAAATGACCAAATGTAAATATAAATGTAAATGTGTAACTAACTCAATGAAATTGGGGTTTTCAATCGATATCGATCATAATAGGCACGCACAATCTGGCAACCCATAGTAAGCGGCCGGCTTAAAACCCCGTGTTTCAGGATGAAGGAGTGATGAAGGATGAAGGAGTGATGAAGGATGAAGGAGTGATGAAGGATGAAGGAGTGATGAAGGATGAAGAAGTGATGAAGGATGAAGAAGTGATGAAGGATGAAGAAGTGATGAAGGATGAAGAAGTGATGAAGGATGAAGGAGTGATGAAGGATGAAGGAGTGATGAAGGATGAAGAAGTGATGAAGGATGAAGGAGTGATGAAGGATGAAGAAGTGATGAAGGATGAAGGAGTGATGAAGGATGAAGAAGTGATGAAGGATGAAGAAGTGATGAAGGATGAAGAAGTGATGAAGGATGAAGAAGTGATGAAGGATGAAGAAGTGATGAAGGATGAAGGAGTGATGAAGGATGAAGAAGTGATGAAGGATGAAGGAGTGATGAAGGATGAAGAAGTGATGAAGGATGAAGAAGTGATGAAGGATGAAGAAGTGATGAAGGATGAAGGAGTGATGAAGGATGAAGAAGTGATGAAGGATGAAGGAGTGATGAAGGATGAAGGAGTGATGAAGGATGAACTTCATGACCATCACACGGATCTCGCCCCGAAATCGGAAACAACGGCGCTCACGCGCTTTTAACCGGCGAACTACACGGTTTAAGGGGGTCAGGTCTAATCGATCACCGGAGTTAAAGCCCGTCAGAGCATCGGATCGGATCGATCGATCGGATTTACCTGATCAGTAAAGGTTTCCAGTCGCGAGTCGCGCGGCTCGTCTGATGATTCCGCTCCCGAGCCGCCAGTGATCCGCGAGCGCGCCGGACGACACGTGACGTGAGAATGAGCGCGCAGTCTGCACCCGCAACTGAGCCCGAGCGAGCGGGGGTTGCCAGATTGTAAATTGCAGCGTTCTACGAGGCAACCCGGGCGCGATGAATCACCGCGAACGATACAAAACATCCATTCTTCGATATTTTTCTTTCTATTTCGCGCGTTTGTCAATAACTCCACATGCAAACAAGACGCATGTGTTTCAATAAAATGACATTTAATGTAAACCTTTGCTTTCATATCCATTCATTCATTATCTCCCGCTTTATCCTCTATTAGGGTCGCGGTGGGGTTCCCCATGCCCATCCAGGGGAGAACGTTTCGGGCGCTGGGCAGATACACCCAGGACAGGGCACCAATCCATCGCTGGGTACACGCTCACACACTCAAACACACTATATATGGGGCAATTTAGAGAACTCAATTAACTTGATCCATGTTTTTGGACTGTGGGAGGAAACTGGAGAACCCGGAGGAAACCCACGTGGACACGGGGAGAACATGGAAACTCCACCCAGATGGGGATTCAAACCGGGAATCCCTAGCGCTGAGAGGCGAACGTGCTAAACCACTAAGCCACCGTGCCGCCTCGCTTTGATATCCAACCTATTTAATTTGCACACTTTAGAAACGGGTCGTTGGCCTCGAGGCATTTTTACTCATTTTCATTCATTCATTCATTCATTCATTCATTATCTCCCGCTTTATCCTCTATTAGGGTCGCGATGGGGTTCCCCATGCCCATCCAGGGGAGAACGTCCCGGGCGCCGGGCAGACAGACCCAGGACAAGGCGCCAATCCATCGCTGGGTACACACTCACACACTCAAACACACTATATATGGGGCAATTTAGAGAATTCAATTGACTTGATCCATGTTTTTGGACTGTGGGAGGAAAGCGGAGAACCCGGAGGAAACCCACGCAGACACGGGGAGAACATGGAAACTTCACCCAGATGGGGATTCGAACCGGGAATCCCTAGCGCTGAGAGGAGAACGTGCTAAACCACTAAGCCACCGTGCCGCATTCGCATTTTTACTCATTAAGATGTAATATTGTTTAATCAACTAAAGTCTTTAGTCTTCGCCTTAAAGAACACCGTCTGCTTCCCTCAACAATCACTGACTCACTCAGCAGACATGTCTTCAGGGCTTGGCACCGATGTGACGTAAATACCATTATGAATTCTTTCACGAGATTTTCTGTGATTATCACAGGTGTCGTGAGGAAACTCCAATCAAGCTCCTAATCGCACACAATAATATTATTTCACAATGTGGCTAATTATGTTCAATTCCCTTTGTTTTTCCTTTTGAAAAGTGGTTATTTATATGAAGTAGTCCGACTTAACCCAGTGTTTTGAATCCATGTGTTTTATTCAGGCGTATTAAATCAAGCACACAGCTGTGAAATTTGTGGAAACAGTTTGATAACTACTGACTTGTGGTGATCTCATTTGTCAGTCGCTTTGGAAAAAAACTAAATGTAAATGTAAATGTGAATGTAATGCCTTTTTCTGTTCTAGGTGACTATGATTGTGCCCTAGTGCACAAAGAATATTTTCCTGTCCTGAGTCCTGATTCCTCGACCAGCTCACACAGAGCCTTGACCTCAACGTCACCAAACACATTAGGAACAAACTAATGTAAAGATGCAAAGCCAGGACCTCCATTCCAACATCAGTGCCTGAACTTACAAATGTTCTTCTGGATTAAAATATTTAAACTTATTAAAGGCACACAACAAAATATTGGGGAAAGCCTTCTGAGAAGAATGGACACTGTCACAACTGCAATAGGGATTATGATGTCATTAAAGCTCTGGGCCTAATGTATAAGTGGCCTATTTTGTTCATATCGTGTTCATGGCGAAGTAATAAAGGATTAAGTTTTAGATACTAAAACATCACAAAAGTATAATATTATTTTTTAAACTTTCAATTAATTATGTCAGTTTAAATATTTTTGATTCATTTAGTTTTTACTTCAATGGTCAACTAATTTATTTGAGTTTATAATTTACATGATATCTAACTTCTTAAAGGCTATTTAATCAGCAATACTGGGGTATTTTGCGATCCATGTCTTATGAAGTCAGGTGTAAAATATATATCTTTCAAAGTGAGAGATAAAAGCAAATTGCATCAGATTTCCAGACGAACAGAACATTTTGTACGAGCTTCAGTTGATGAAAGACTTTTATCTCCAATGTTTGCAGGATTTTCAGAAGCATCAACTAAAAGACACGGATTGAAAACCAGTTACACAGTCAGTCAAATTCAGGATAGTTTCATTCATATAGTGCGTCGTAAAATAGATTCCTGTATCGAATACATTTTACAAAAGCAAATTACTGAACAAACTTGATTATTGACCGGAACACTGTGTTCAAACAGCCCATTTCATCATCTGTACACCTCCATCTGATGTGTTCTTATCAGCACCCCTTGCTGCTTCATCATGTCAGATTACAGATTACACACAGGTTTGGGCGTCAGGACCTTTTATTCCCTTTCTCCCTTTAATCAGCTCACAGCTTTCTGATTGATCCACTGCCCCAGTAAAGAAATTTAAATATAAAGTACTTCAAACGTCCCTCCACCTCCAGGAGCTACAACAGTAACATGTTGCTTACACACTGATGATATTAGACAGGTTTTATAATGGTTAAAAAGTCTATTGTACAGTAGAAATTAACGAGAACGTTATAGCCAGACCACATTTCTATCAATTTTGCAACATGCACTTCAAAGTCCTCTGGGTTTTTTTATTATGCTGCAAGCAGGACAGTTTTTTTTTACTTTCGGTTGGAGGAGCTGGGAGTGATTGATATGATTTTTTAAAACTTTGATCTTAGTATCAAATGGAAGTGTGTGTGTGTGTGTCTGCATAAACTCTCTATTTCAATAAACATAACCTCTGTACTGGTCTGTAAATTTGGCTTATTGATGTAAGTATAGCACAATTAAAATGCAAGAAAACTTTCTGCATTCTCCTCAGTGGCTCAGGAAGTAAATTTGAGTTTAAAGTGCAGAGAAACTTGGGTTTACTTGGGTTTATTCTTATCAGTCATTACACAATCTAAGAGATATCAAGATATTAAAACCAGGTCAGTTTTTAAGGTGACATTGTTAAACTTTGACCTAATGTTATTCAATATCCTACATACTTGTTCCACTTCACTGAGGCCCAGTGGACATGTACATAAACCTATCAAAAGCAAGTTTTTTTTTAAACACAACTATTAATAACCATTTACTTTTACAACAAAGGTAATATCTGATGTATAAAAGCTTTTTGACGTTCTTGCAACCGTGGAAACTTTGACCAAACATCTGGTCACAGATGTAGAAAAGCACAAGCAGAAGTCTAAGATGGAGTTGGATGAAACATGGTTGTGACTAGAGATTGGCATTGATTTGAGCTGGTGTGAATGTTTAAATGCGGGTGGAAGCTTATTGGTCAAAGTGTTCTGTTAATCTGACAGTTGAGCCCTTGATGGGGGTGCCAAGGCTGCTGTTTCATGGCTGACCCTGCATTTTAACCCCAACCAGAAATTTGGAACACTTGAATAAATGCTTTTTTCAAAATGAAATAATTCGACATGCAGCCGAAAGTAAGTCAGTGTAATTTTTTTGACATATTTACTCCTGTACATTTTTATTTATGTATGTAATATGTAATACGTAAATAATATCATATTAATAATAATCTTTATCTCTCTCCTTCTGTGTACCTAGTCAGACAAAGTATGATATCTTCCTATAAGGATGACAAGCAACTGAAGCACAAAGGTGCTGGTTTAACCATCAGCAAAGAGCTGAATCATGGTGTTTGTCTCAAAAACAATAATTTGCAGATGAAATATATTTTTGTACACAGTAAGCAACAAAATAATGCTTGTGAATGGCAGTATTTACTCTGGTTGACTAAACCAGAGTCACTAAACAAAAGACCAGAAAGTTGAGGTTTTATTTCCAAGCACTGCCAATTTACCCCTGTTGGGCCCTAAATCCTTAACTCTAAGTTGTCTTAACTGTATGAAATTGTTCATGATCTCTGTAGTTGATGTGCATTCTTATTGTTTAGATTAATTGGATAGCACATGAACACTACATTTAGACTGATTACTTTTGACACACAGATCAACTTAAAGAAATTTATTATATCATACAATTAATACAACTGGGCATTAAGGACCTAGATAAAGAATCTCAAAGGAATCAAATTAGCAGGTACTAAGGGTTGAACCATTAATGAGCAAACACTGATAATAATGACCGCTAAGTTTGTTAAGATCCTTAAGCAACAACATGTTGAGTGTCGTAATCCAGCCTTATTTAACAGTGGTGTGCAATGTGCCATTTTCATAATTTTGAGTGGATGAGTTCCAGATACACTGAGACACAATAACCTGACCTAATATTAAGGTTAAGGTTCATAATATTAAGGTTTATATTAAGGTTTGAAATAACCAAAATCAAATATATTGTGTGTACTTTTTAGCAATAAGCCCCTTTAGACTTAAGAGAGGATCTGTGCTGCTATTTTAAAACCAAGAGTCTGTTTGCAGTTTGACAAAATCACAAGATAAGTAACGTTATCTCTTTAAGAACAAATCAGCTCCTCCTTCATGAGACTTTCCAAACCAGTGTGAAAGTGCTGCTACGTTTGGGATTTGCAACATTTGCTCCATTTTATAATAATAACAGACACCATAAGACCATGTAGTCTGGTTTACTGGACAACCACCACGAGGCACATCAAACCTGACTAAGCTATAAACTAAGCTAGCTTGTTAGCCATCCACAGAAACTGTGCTACAGCTAAAAAAGACCATGTCAGATTCCAAACATGTTACGACTTGTCAGTCGTGTTGATGTTTTGTCATCATTATTTTTGACTAAACATCTCCTTTTAGGTTCTGAATTACCACCTTCGAATCTAAACGTCTGCAAAACAGCACCAGACAAAATACTTAACCAACATACTCACCAAATATCTGCTCAAACTACACGGAGTGTCTAAAGGACACTAGAGAGACACTAAAGGATACTAGAGACACCAACACAACTGTAAATAAAGCATTCAATGGAGGAAGTTAATAAAAGCAAATGTTCTTAATGGTTCGACCAGATACCTGTTACCTTGATACAATTTGTTGTTTATGTCCAAAGTTAATGTACAATGCAAAAAAATACACACAAAATGTAGTCTATCCCACACACAGCATTGTTGTGTGTCTCTATAAATTAAAAGGCTTATTTAAATATCTTTTCTAGAGAAGTGTTCAGATTAGTCAATTAACACAATAGCATTTAAGGAGTCCAAACCTTCGCATACCTCTAATCCCTAATCTAGCCCACATGGAGCTTTATTCTTGCCTCCCCTGCCCATCATCTTACATAATAGTAATGTATAGACGGGACATTTACCAGGCGCTGAGCCAAGTCCACCCATATGAAAAGTAAAAATACATACAGGAATCAGATAATTTGAGCTTCTGGTGATATAGTCTTGTATGTGCTATCTGAGTGCTTACATAACTCACTACACATCTCATACTGGCCCCAGGGTCATTTCTTCTCAGCTGACGTCAGATTTCAGCATGCAGAGGTTCATCATGGCCGTAATTAAGACTTCGAACTGAGTCATTGTGTTGCTGTGTTTATCCAGCTTGGATTCTGGGGTTGTGTATATTATACTGCATGCTTCAGCGCCCTGCTTTTTATTTTCCGTTATTGCTAATGAGTCATTTTATATTTTTTTGTGAAGCGTGAGGGCGTCTGAGAGGAAAAGACAGGCATGATAGATGAGGACAAGATGAGAGGATTAAGAGCAGCAGGGTTTAGCTTTTGCACCCAAACATTGGGCTTATTTGCATTTGAGAAAATTATGTAATATATAAAAAATCCAATGACAACTTGAACCAAAGCCAGCCAATATGCATGTAGCTGTAATAGTGGAGCAAGCCACCTTTTTTCTGGGGTTCATTGACATACATAAGTACACATGTGGATCAACATCCTGGACCTAATCCAGTTGAGGAGTTAGTTAAAAAAGTTTTGGTGTGGAGAAGGCGGCTTAGTGGTTAGCACATTCGCCTCTCAGCGCTAGGGATTCCCGGTTCGAATCCCCGTCTGGGTGGAGTTTCCATGTTCTTCCCGTGTCTGCGTGGGTTTCCTCCGGGTTCTCCGCTTTCCTCCCACAGTCCAAAAACATGGATCAAGTCAATTGAATTCTCAAAATTGCCCCATATAGAGTGTGTCTGTGTGAGTGAGTGTGTGCCCAGCGATGGATTGGCGCCCTGTCCTGGGTCTATCTGCCCAGCGCCCAAGACGCTCTCCCCTGGATGGGCATGGGGAACCCCACCGCAAACCTAATAGAGGATAAAGCGGGAGATAATGAATGAATGAATAATGTGGAGATGATAATGAACTTGATAGCAAATTTCATCTCATCTCATCATCTCATGGGGGTTCCTATGCTCATCCAGGGCTGAACATTTAATGCGTTGAACAGACAGTCACACACAGGACAGTCACACACACCATATAGGGACAATTTTGATAAGGGGAATTAGAGCAGCCAATTCAGCGTGAATTCATGTTTTTGGACTATGGGAGGAGATGGGAGAACCCATGTGGACACAGTGAGAACATGAAAACTCCACCTAGATCAGGATTCGAACCTGGATCCCCAGCACCATTGTTTCATCTTTAATAGCAAATTTAATATGGAAAAAAAAAAATGCTTCAGAGTTTCATTTCACTTTACTGCGTGTACACCTGTAACCCATTTGCCCAATTAAAACAATTAAAATCTCTCCAAGCTGTAACCTTAGTGAAGTTAGCATGGTTTGGTTTTATAAGGCAGTACACCTCCTCATACTTTTTACAGTTAGGATTCTTAGACCTGCTTACATCATCCAACAAAAAGGTTTTACTGAAATGAAAATGCATTCATGGTGGCAACTCAATCTATTCGACCACAGTGTTATTATAAATATGTTGATGCAGACCTCTGTTCTCTTATTGTTCTTCCAAGATATGATTCAAACAAGAAGAAATGCAGCAGTGGGGTAAAGGGATTGCTCATTCACTGCATGCAGGGTTTGTGGTGAGTTGTTGTTATTCCAGTATTTGAGCAGCAAACAATTATTAACATTCTTACCATGAGTCATATTTATAATGACTGGTGTCTTTTGACAATAACGGAGTGATAAAAGTTCAACAGCCACCATATGTTTTGTTCCCGCTAAAGAATGTCAACTGGCAATTATTTTTCCATCCTGCATCACAAGAGCTTAAATCAATTCTCACAGACACCCCAAAATATTCTGGATAGAAAACAAATAGCACTTATAGGGACCATGTGGGCAAGAGCACATTAATGTCCGTGAGTTTGGTGACGACATGCTTATGGCCAAATTGTGGTTAACTTGAGCACAAGCAAAATGCAAATGACTGTCCTTTTAAGACTGGTGTGCTGGTTCAATGCTAGCATTCGCACCATAAATAGCATTCTTAACTCTGTAGAAACAACACAGTAAAAATTCAGCCACAAATGTGAATGTTTGTGAGATTCATTAGCTTTAATGATACAGCACTGATGAAACCCAATGCTGCCGGGAGATTTTCAACCCAATATGATGAGAGATATCAGCAGAATAATAGTAGCAGCAAATAACGTACGCTAATTTGTTCTTTGTTCCTGACATTTCCCCGCTCGTTCTCCTGCACTAGCTGTAAGCCAATTATCTGTCATTAGAATTAAAAAAAAGATTCTTTTTAAATATGTGAGGAGTTGGAGTGAGTCTGTCAGCTGCATGATCATTAATTAATCCAGGACAGTCTTCTACAAGTTCAAGCATGGAGTATTACAGAAAACAGCAGGAGAGGGGAAATGAACGGAATCATCTTATATAATCACTGAAAAAAAACCCACATTATATTAAAAACAGAACGGATGAAAGCCGAAGCTCTTACTGGAGTCTGTGGAGCAGCTGTAGTCTGGATCTGTATCTCCGTGGTAGTATAGGTCCATCGCCTGAAATGTAATAAAGCAGATTAGAATCATATTACTGGAATATAAATCTTCAGCACAATATATTAAACGTATAGCTGGTTTAATTGAGAACACATGCACACAGACGCATTTTTATCAGAAATGGTGTCAAGCAGCTGAGTCAATTTTCTTATTTTGTATATTTGCAAGGACACGACACTATAATACCAAAACTATAACAATTAAAACAATAATGAAAGCAAAGAAAAGCCAACAATGGGAGCATAATGCTAACTGGAGAAACTTTTTGTAATACATTGTATAGTGTCCCATCTTTCGTGAAGCATTAAAATCCTCTTGTACACCTGCAATGTATATTTTAGGGTTTGTGCATAATTTCACAGTACACAAAAAGTAAATATATATTTTTTGGAGCAGCTATTTGAAACAGACCTTTGCATTTAAAATCACTACTGTGTTCCTGAGCTGAATGTGAAAGTAAACTAAACCATGGTATTTATTTCACTGACCTGCACAGAGTCCTGACCTCAACCCCACTAAACACTGCGATAAACTAGAATAACCATTGCAGGGTCTTGTCATTCATCAGTTCGTGACCTTTTAGGGGTGCCGTTAACTGTGAGAACACAAATCCCCACAGACACACTTCATTTTCAACACTGTGAAAAGCTTTTGCAAATATGTGGACTCTCACAGCCACAAAAAAAAAATCATTTATTCCTTTATTCACTTATTTTCTAATCTGATGATTTATTTATTTGTTGAAAAAGCACAAAGATCGGGGGGGGGGGGGGGGTAAGAGCAAAGATGTTAACCACTTACCTTAACCTCCTTACTTAATATATAATGTGTGTGTGTGTGTGTGTGTGTGTGTGTGTGTGTGTGTGTGTGTGTGTGTGTGTGTGTGTGTGTACTTATTAAGGTTTATCCTCCTCCTATCGCAAACTTTGTTTCTCGACTGTTGCTGTATCCATAGCAATAGCAGATGTAGGCCTTTGCCTCATTAATAATGTATTGCTAGTTTTCCCATTTGCTAAGTAAAATGACACACTGGGAGAGTTCTGCAATGAAAGCTTTGAACACACACGCGTACACATGCGCATACACACTCATACACACACACATACACACACACACACACACACACACATATGCACACAGTAATATCCACATCAAAAGGCAACCTGACAGAAAGCCATGAGTCACAAATTAATCACATGGATGGATGCCATAAAGACACACACACACACACACACACACACACACACACACACACACACACACACACACACACACACACACTCCGACTGCACAATCAAATTAAGGCACATGTAGCAACCTGCCACACACATCTTCATCCTTAAAATCAGCCTACGCGTGAAGAAGAAGAAGGAGAGAATCTTCTTTAATGACCTCCTCAGAGACCTAGTGTGAGCTAGCATTAGTGATGCCACCTACATTTAGCTACCTTCGTGCCATATATCTGATAAGCCAAATCGATGGCACTGTCACGATTTGCTCTGCCACACGAGAGCTAAAAAGATGAACAACACACGGGGGAAACAAACAGGAAACAAAACTACAAGGCTGACACTCAGCATAAGGATCATGTGTGTGTGTGTGTGTGTGTGTGTGTGAAGTCTAGAGTCAAAACTTCAAACAATATTATTTACTTCATTCTGTTCAGAGCAGGTTTTGCTTTATACCATAACATTAACTAGGGGTGTGGTAGCTAGACGGTCAGGGTGGGTTATTCATCTGCAGGTTGTGGGTTGAAACAGATTTTTCCAATGTGGGTCCTTAAGCAAGGCCTTAACCATCATTGCTTCAGGGGTGCTGTATCATGACTAACTCTGTGCTCTGACTCCAACTGCTTACAGGTATCCTGGTAGCTACCTGTAGACCTTAAAGGTAGCTGCCGCTTTGAATAAAAGCTTCTGCTAAAAAACAATGTAATCTATTGTAATTGTTCTCAATCAGATGAGAACAAAAAATCTGAATCAGAATCAGATTAATTTTGCCAAGTATGTTACACGCGCAAGGATTTTGGTTTCGGAATGGCGTTGTCTCTCTAGTAACTCCCAGAACCATTACAATTTACTGTATTTACAATTTACAAATGTACTGTACATGTGCGTATATATAATAGAAAAAATATATGATGTTGTGTGCTGTAGTGCAAAGCAATAGTTCAACATAGACATGGATTTTTGTTTGTACAGTTTTGTAACAGTGTTTTATCAACTGTTTATTAATGTAATGGAAAGAAGGTTAATAAACTAAAGAAGGTTAAAAATCTAAAAAAGGTTAATAACCTAAATTAAAGAAACATTATTAACTGGTTGCTATTATTTCAAATACAATACTTCATCAACAACTGTATAAAATACTGTACTGAAAAACCCCAGTGTTTATGCTTTGTGGTTTTAATATTTTGTTCCAAGCGGAAAATCAAGTGTTTCTGGTTTTCGTCTTTGTTCCTTGAACCAGTTTAAAGCCTTGATCTAGAGTGAATCACAGCAAGCCCCTCAGTATGCCGTCTGCTCAGAGGGTTAAATCAGCTTCAGACAGCCTTCAGCATTCACGAGCATGTTCCTGGTAATCTTTCAAAACCCAGTTTCATCTCTGATTTCAATAAGAACCATATGTTGACAGACCACATGCACTTACTGAACATGTGCTGGTAGGCAGTGCAATGCTAAATAAGCACAGTAGGTACTTCAGGAGCACTTTGAAATGTCCTGTGCCCTAAAAGTTTTTAAGTCTGAGCAGGCAGAAAACAATTTAATGCAGTTTTTTGAGTCCAAACACCAATCCAAATAAAGGTGTAAAGAGGTTTATATGGTTAAAAAGTTACAAACGTCAGAGGGATAGATGAAGTCTGATGGAGCATTCTGCAGTACATCAGAAAGCAGGTGTTGAGTGGATTATAGATTATTAGTGGCTATCCATCTGAAACTATTATATATTATCTATTTCTGATATTAATTAGAGAGTAAATATGAGATTTTAATTTGGGTTCGTTGTTTTTTAGGCGTCACATTTGCACATAAATTCATTCATTCATTCATTATCTCCCGCTTTATCCTCTATTAGGGTCGCGGTGGGGTTCCCCATGCCCATCCAGGGGAGAACGTCTCGGGCGCCGGGCAGATAGACCCAGGACAGGGCGCCAATCGATCGCTGGGTACATACTCACACACTCAAACACACTCTATATGGGGCAATTTAGAGAACTCAATTGACTTGATCCATGTTTTTGGACTGTGGGAGGAAACCGGAGAACCCGGAGGAAACCCACACGGACACGGGGAGAACATGGAAACTCCACCCAGATGGGGATTTGAACCAGGAATCCCTAGTGCTGAGAGGCGAACGTGCTAACCACTAAGCCACCGTGCCGCCCACATTTGCACATAAATATCTGAGATAACAACTGCTTCAAATTTCCTCTATATTTCCACCCAAAATGTATATGTATCTGTATACAATATGAAAGCAGAATCTAATTTACAGAGCTGAAACTCCTTCAAATTCTAAATAAGTTAAAGCCTGATAACTAGGAATGTTCACAGTTTAATGCAGACATCATTAGCAGAGCGATGATACAAAGCGGTGATGATACATTTTAAGGCCTGACTGACGGCCACTGACACATTTGCTAATACACATGCTCATGAGAGAGAATGAACATGTTATCTAAGTCATGTAATATAAATGCTCCATTTTTCATTAATTCAAACAGGGCTCATTGATTGAAAGCTGTGGAGGTATGAATAATAAATATGACATTCAGTATTTCTGACACCGCACTCATTTCACCATATGATGTATTATTTACAGTTTTGCATAGTGTATATGATGTAGCATATGTAATGAGGGGTGAGGTTTAGAGATTGTAAATGTACCACAAAAGCTGCTTTAAATTAAATGTGGGTTCAGTGCTTTGTGATATTGTCTAGTGTTCATTGAAGGAACATTGAAAATCCCATTACCTGCAAAGGCACTGAAATGAAGAGTCTCTTCTATTGTAATGTAAAGTTATGTAATATTTCTACAGCTAAAAGTAACACACTTTAATGCAATGTCAAAATATTTTTGTGCGAAACTAAGCTCATACCATCAGGAAAAGTACATTAATATATTAATACAAGATCCAATAATTAGATAACCTGGTTAATAATTTTATTACTTTACTGAGCTTGGATCTGTCTGTCTGTGTGTCCATCCATTAATCCATTTACCCAAACCCATCTACCTACCCACCCAAACTCATTCCCACTCAAACTCATTCTCCAAACCCATCCAACACCCACCACCACATCCCCTACCTATTTATTCAACCAAAACAATTCCACCCCCACTCCTAAACCCATTGCCCAACCACTGAACCCACTATACCCCCCTATACCCAATCACTGACAGAAACCCATCTAGCCCATGTTACTAATTTAGCCATCCTTACACATATACCCAGCCACCATTCTATCGATCAAATGTTCAGCACAGACATCGTGTAACCAATATGTCTGTGTTCTAAGTTCTGTCTGTTTTCTAAGTTCTTATATATAAGTGTTATTACTAAATCTAAAAACAAGTGAAAACTCCTTGTGTGAAAGTTTTCTAAAAAAGACGCATGTCACTGTCAACCATCATCATCAAAACTTTGTCTCGTCTATGATTTCAATGAGAATCGTGTTGACAGACCACATGAACCTACTGAACTGTGCTGGTATTCAGGTTTTTTAGTTTTCCACAATATTAAATGGGCAAGGTAAATATTTCAAGGGAATCTGGAATAAGCATGTGTTCTCTAAGTCCATTAAAAAAAATAATAATAAAAAATATATATATACAATAGAATTGAGCAGAGCGTCTGTATATTTTACATTATCATTACATGATTTTTCAGTTCTGGATAAAATATGTGTGTACTGACCTGTGTGCGTTGCCGTGGCTGCCAGGCCTCCTCACTGTAGGTGATGAAGGGTCCATTGCAGATGGAGCACTCCATCAGTACGGGGTTCCCCAGCAAGGGCGCCATGGCCCAGGGGCAGACCATGTGACCCTCTGGCTCTGCTTCTTTTGCCTTTCCATCGGCGTGATGGCGACTCAGCATTTTCCACTTTCTCACCTGGATAAACCAACATGCACATGTGAAAACAAGCAGACAGCTGCTGTGAGCGACTGAAAATTAAATCGATACCGCTGAACATGACCTTTAAAAGCTGTTTCCATCTCTCCCTCAAGGTTTCCGTTGATAAATATCTAAATATAACAAAATCTCAAATCGCTTATTGGTGTGAGATTCTGTAATTATATGAGGCTTAAGACTCAGAAATGTTAAGGTCATAAGGATGGAAGACTCATCTTTTTTCCAGAGCCTTTGAAGTTAGTAGGAGAAGAGTAATTATATACCCCCCCCCCCCCCCCCCCCCACACACACACACACACACACAGAGTTAAGATTGACTAGAGCTGGGGGTTTATTTGGTATTAAGATAAAAGTCAGAGGGTTAGCTGAGGACGTCATCATGTCGATTTGATAACAAATAGGCTTTAATCCCTTAATCCGCAAGAATCGAAAGTTTGTGCACACATGTACACACTCACAAGCACATACACGCACAGACACACACACACACACACACACACACGCGCGCACACACACACACACAAGAACTTGATGTTAGGTGTCACAAATACTGGAGAAAAGTTGATGCCCCTGAACTTCATCACACTGCATCCCTCAAGGATGTATCCTAATAATAGCATACATGCTGCACACCATCCTAAATCCAAAAGTAAACTGTGATATGAATGTGATTAATAGCAGTTAACTCCACTTTCTAGCTGTTGTTGCTGATGTTTCCCCATCTCCTCTCTTTCTCTCGTTTGCGTGTTTCAGCCTTATGCTGTTGATTTAGCCACCATGGGAAATCTGCTGTTTTGGAAGCTTGCATCTGACCATGTGTGTATGTGCGTGCAGAAAGCTGGTTGGATGGTAGCTTTGAGAAAGGCTTAGGCCTGAGCTGCTTGCGTTGGATAAACATTCCTGGAATTCTCAAGATCCCACATGGCTTCCTGCTGCTGGTTGTGCCCATGGAAACCGACGGGCTCAGGACAGCACCTCGTTACCGCTCTGTTTTCGCCTTGTTTTAGGTTTGAACATGTCTCGGTCCTGCTGGCTGCTGGTTGCCTCAACTAAGGTGCTGTTTTGCAAGTATGAAGGAGTGTGTGAGTGTGTGTGTGTGTTTACAGTTATGTACCAGCGTATACGCAAGTTTCCTGCCACGTGAAATTCAATGTTTCATAATACAGTAGTTTGTTGGTGGCTGACCTCTTGCTCTCTTTATCTCTCCTCCTCTGAGACATATATTCTTCTCCTCATTCTATGTTGGGTTAATTAACACATTCAAAGGTGATCAATTTACATCAGAGAAACCATTTATATAAAAATACAACAAAGTATTTTGCCAATTATTAATGATATTAAACGAATCACTAAAAACATGGTTGAATTTGCAGATTCGCAAAAATACACATTTTTTACTTTTACTAAAGTTATATAGATGTAGATGAGACGTTGCAGTGGATGCGGAGCACAAGCCAATCTCAACAGCAAAACACTTGACAGTTTAATTTACCTAATAACATATTTGTGTAAAATACAGACAATCAGAACTATATTTGTGTTTAGCGCCAGGTTTATCAACATCAACGGACATTTTCAAGGAAGCACGATCTTAAAAAATCCAAATATCAAATTCTTAAAACCATTAAACTATAATGATGATTTTGCACTCCCAGTTTTTTAAAATCTTTATCTTTAAAGTTTGTTTTTAAGTAACTGACTTTCCGTTCGTGTGTTTTTCTCCTGTTTACGGAGCCCAACGCACCCATAGAAACCTTCAATTTCCTGAACATGTATTTAATTGTCAGTTCTGATAATGTAAGAAAGACTATTCCAAACATAAAATAAAAGTTTCCTGAAAGAAAAAAAAGGACCAGCTTCTTGCTAAATGGAAAATCGTTTCTTCTGCACTGTGATGATTAATTTGACCCAGAAACTGCTCTAAATATAATCAGTCAGCCATCCGAGAGGCTTTAAAATCATCCTGAAATCATTCTGTAGAAGCTTTTTAAACTTTCCACAAGTCAAGAGAGTTTAGCATTCTCCTCTTCTTGCTCTCGTTCGCTCTCTTTTTCATAATGAATGTTCTATCTCTAATTCATGAACCCATCACTGCTGTGTGTCATTCTGGCAGGCAGTTAAAAACTTTCCTCTGAATCCATAAAGCCATCTACAAGACTGCGGCTCTAAGAAGTGAATGAAAGTCATGAACTTTCTTAATAGCACAACTGCTATCTGACAGCCAGGCCCTTCCAGGAAGAAAGGACTGTACGGGCACTATGCCAGGTGGGTGACAGTGCAGCATGTTACCTGGTTGTGTAAGTGGCCACTATATACATTATGGCTGATGCAAAATTTCTGCAGAAAAATACCAAAACTTTGCTGTACTGATTTTGCATGAGGGCGGACATCCGGCTATGATATGATGGGGTGGGGGGGGAGCACAGGTTGATCTTTTTCAGCAAGAATTAGCTTACTTGAGATTTCCATCGGTGGCCAAATAGGCCTGGCTTAAAGGTAACTCACTAAAAAAAAGCTATTTGTCTGTTGGTACTATCAGTTGCAGATGACACAAAAGTACAAAAATTAAAATGCCATACCAATTGTTTCATACGCATCATCAGAATGTTAAAAGCTTTACCAATGTTTTACTAACTGTCATAAATACTTCAGTCCAGACAAGGTGTCCTATTGAGTTTAATGTCCTTGGTCATATGAAAAACATGACACATTAACTTTTCTTCAAATGTTTTTTTATATACTTTTGTGTAAATAGGAACTGTAGTCAGCCATTGTTGAGAAATGTGGGGTCAAAATCCCAAAATCCCAAAAGCAAGTTCCATCAAAAAAAATTGATGGAACTTGGCTGGTCTGCAAAAGTTAATAAGCTGGAACAATTAAACAGGTGAAGATTATACAGGGTTTTTATTATGAAAAGTTCAGGTCTGAAAAACGTACTGAAAAACATTCGAATGTGTCTCGGTGAATCAGATGCAGCTCAATCAGAATCTTGTGAGGATTCAGTTCATCTGTAAACAATGATGTTGTGTAAACTGAGTGTAAATCTTGGAACATCGCCAACAACTTTCAATCTGACTGCAGATTCGATTCAGGCGAAATTTACAGACAACAAAGGAGCTCGAGTTTGTGGGAACGGCAAAGGCGAACCGGCATTTCTCATGATTTATTTTTGCTCACTAACGCAGTTGGCATTGGCTCTTTAATTCAGCAATGCTGCAGACTGTCGACCACATTTTAAAGTGTCAATCTCTGATCTTCGAGGCTAGACAAAAATAAAATTAACCATGGACAAAACAGCACAAAATCTTCCCAAAAAGAGCAAAAGCAACCCAAGAGCAACACAAATCAGTCAAAGTGTGTGTGTGTGTGTGTGTCAGTATCATCCAGCCATTTCTGTACTCCTGTAAACCATCATGGCCATCCACATTCTTTTGCTCATGGAGTTTACATGTGCGGTGTTAATGGCACAAACTGCCTCAGTACAATTGACCCTGACATTATTTAACTGTAGAGTAAAACCCATCTTAGTATTTACCAGTCGTAGATCCACTAATGTGGCGTTAAACAAAGGGTTTATTTATTTACGCTTTCAACACTGACTCATGTATCTTGTAGTGCTTTAGGCTGTTTGTGTCTTTGGACTCCCACTGACTCAGACTCACTGGTATGAAAGTATGACATCCAAGAAAAAAAAAGCATCTGCAGAATGCAATATCTTATTTAATGGAAGCAACTAGCATATAGATCCATTATGTCATTCCTGGTTAAATAGCCTGTTTTTTTTCTATATAGGTGTCTTTCTTGACTTATACCCAATTCACTCTCAATGCTCTCAATAGCCTCCAGATATGAATGGACAAAGATATGGAGATATGAATGGACAAAGGGCATCAGGTCCAGCTGCTTTGAGAGAACCATAAGCATTTAACCGAAAGAGGTGAGAGACAAGGACACGGCTAATTCCCCTGCATTTGATAGCGGTATGAAACTTTAAATACTGTTCTTATGTAATTGCATAAGATTTTTGCTCCCTACTGTTGTTGGCTTTAGTATAGAGGTAGAAAACTATGCTGATAAAGTGTGAAGGGCAAGCTCAAAAGGATGAAGTAAAGACCAAGTAAAGCATCTGTTTGTGTATATATATATATATATATATATATATATATATATATATATATATATATATGTGTGTGTGTGTGTGTGTGTGTGTGTGTGTGTGTGTGTGTGTGTGTAATGCTTTGTCTGAATCAATCTATATATATGTAGAAAAACTGGTAAAACACTATTCATTCATTCATTCATTCATTATCACCCGCATTTTCCTCTATTAGGTTCGCGGTGGGGTTCCCCATGCCCATCCAGGGGAGAACATCTTGGGCGCTGGGCAGATAGACCCCGGACAGGGCGCCAATCCATCACTGGGCACACACTCACTCACACAGACACACTCTATATGGGGCAATTTGGAGAATTCAATCGACTTGATCCATGTTTTTGGACTGTGGGAGGAAACCGGAGAACCCGGAGGAAACCCACACAGACACGGGGAGAACATGGAAACTCCACCCAGATGGGGATTCAAACCGGAATCCCTAGCGCTGAGAGGCGAACGTGCTGAACCACTAAGCCACCGTGCCGCCACCACTATTCATATTATATTTAATATAACTGTAATGTGTCTTATGCCCCAAACCACAGTTTAATACAGTCTGTGACCACTGGGTCATCTTTTCTGTAAAAAAATCACAACTCACATTACTGTGTTCATGTGCAGTTCCCTGACCTCATCGTTCAAGGTTTAATGTTCTTAAGTCCTAATCAACACTTGTGTAACTTGCTTGGCTAATATGTCCACAGAAAGGCAATCAAAGTCCAAATGAAGTTATACACCAAGCTATAATCTGTCCTGCTGTAATCCTGGTGACGTTAAACCTGCCTTGTGATGAGGATGCCCTTTCCAAGTGCAGGCCAAAGAAAATAAAAACTGCTTTCCTTTGCACCTTTATAGCATGTTGAACCTGGTTCTATATATAGTCAGGCTTTCATGGTGCATTTTAGACTGGTCCATGTATGTGCGCCTCACAGCAGAGACCCCGGCAATGAGTCATCAATGCACTCCAACCAGGTGGTTTCTTTCCACCACATTAACTTCCAGTCTTCACACACACACACACACACACACACACACACACACACACACACACACACACACACACACAACACACAACACACACACACACAAAACACACACACCTCATATCATTGTGAGACACCTGTCTTCCTATAAGGGCAAAATGATATTCTCCCTTTACACTGTATTGGATGAGATGTCAGTTTACTTGTGAATTATATCTTATACATATGGTTTCTACATACAATCACTGAGCTTATTTATTGTTTTACATTTACTAGGCCAACGCTAACAACGAGAAGAGCATAACAGACTCCAGCATGAGTTACTAGACACACTATATGGAGAAATGTATTGGGGCACACCTCAGAGTTGTGGAAATTAGGGTGTTTTATTGGATCTCAATGCCACGGGTATAAAAAGGTATAAATCAGACACATAGCTTTGCATTTTAAATGTATGCTAACAGCTTTGTAGGCTCAAGCCAGGCTCTCTAGATCAACAACGATGTCTAATCTCACAAATGCCCTTCTGGAGGAAAATCTTGAAATAGCAAATGAATGCCAATATGTATTGGGCTAACCACTTAGCAAGCAGTACTGTAATTGTTTATACAGTACCAGTGGAATGTTTGAGTGATCTGTATGTACA
Source organism: Corydoras sp. C115 (assembly GCA_019802505.1). NCBI lineage: Eukaryota > Metazoa > Chordata > Actinopteri > Siluriformes > Callichthyidae > Corydoras > Corydoras sp. C115. Next base: position 351,263 of record JAFMOC010000051.1, on the reverse strand, counting down.
TATGTACAAAGAGTAAGTTGTGTTCAACAACCACAGAGTTACAGACTATAGGTTCTGGAGGAGGTACCTTCAAGTAAGCCTCAGGAGATGTACAGATGACAATCCAACCAACAGCAGCCTGTAGATTCTATACATTTAGATTAATATTCATGCATAATATGTTATGTGGGGCGGCATGGTGGCTTAGTGGTCAGCACGTTCGCCTCTCAGCGCTAGGGATTCCCGGTTCAAATCCCCATCTGGGTGAAGTTCCTCCCACAGTCCAAAAACATGGATCAAGTCAATTGAATTCTCAAAATTGCCCCATATGTAGAGTGTGTCTGTGTGAGTGAGTGTGTGCCCAATGATGGATTGGCGCCCTGTCCTGGGTCTGTCTGCCCAGCGCCCGGGATGTTCTCCCCTGGATGGGCATGGGGAACCTCACCGCGACCCTAATAGAGGATAAAGCGGGAGATAATGAATGAATGAATATGTTATGTGGGGTGCTACGGTGGCTTAGTGGGTAGCACGTTCGCCTCTTAACACTGGGGATTTCTGGTTGGAATCCCAATCTGGACGGAGTTTCTATATTTTCCCTGTGACCGTGTGAGTTTCCTCCGGGTTTTCCGGTTTCCTCCCACAGTCTAAAAACATGGATTTAAGGTGAATTGGCTGCTCTAAATTGTCCATACAGTCTGTGTGTTCCTAGGCCCGGTAGAGGGTGAGGGTTGTGTCAGGAAGGGCATCTGACAGAAAACACTGGGCAAAGTCTAAAATGGGCAAAGTTCATCGCTGTAGCAACCTCTGAATAATAAAGAGTAAAACACCGAAAGAAGAAGAAGAAGAATATACTATGTATTAATAACAAACCAGGTAAAATGACCTTAGGAAAGTAATCTTTTCAGGTGGATAATGAAATAATCATTTGTTAACAGATCAAAGCAGTTGAAGGCGACACTTGTCAGAATAACCTTTACATTTCTCGCTAACTAAAATGAAAGTAGTTTCTATATTAAATCATTAAATCATTGTATGACACAAATCGGCGAAAAATGTAATATAAAGTCAGTATACGTGTAAGTGCACTTGTGGGCGTAATGGTGAGCTGTCACATCGGTGAATAAACTCATTTCTAGCTGGGGTTGGTTTGACACCCTCATTCTGAGCAGTATTATGTAACATCTCCCTTAGGACAGCTAGTTCGACAAAATACAGTGTTTCAGCCCTCCTCATCTGTCTCATCACACCCTTGCATATATACACTATACCAAACCCATGGAAAATCACTGTATTTCAAAAAAAATAATTTGATGGTTTTTATTTATTAGACTTTGAGCAAACGTAACGGGGTACACTGCCAAAACAATAATAGAACAAGGGTAATAGGACATGATTTTAAAAAAAATGAGAAAGCATGAACATTATAAATATATATTATATAAAATATCATTTATTCTAGGAAATGCCTAGAATTTAGCTATTTAGAGATGACTTACAAAGCTTTATATCTTTACCGTCTAATAAATACATTTAAACCTTGAATGATAAGTGATTAGGATGCTTTCTCTTTATGTGATTTGGTCTAATTCTTTTTTTTCTCATTGATTGAGTCTTTTGATTAAGTGTTTTTCTACCCAGGGGGTTCTGGTTCTGGCATCTGGCACTGCAGACCCGTATGCTCTTTAAACTCAAGATCGGAGTTGCTAGGTAACAACATGTGGGTGATCCCTACCTTAAATTGATTTGAAGATCTACAAACTTTGCATCTAAGATCAATGCCTTTTTTAATTTATGTGAATCAGCTAATTCAGAACTTGTTGCAAGATTATTGCTTTTATGGATTAAACTCCTGCAATACATGGTACATAATCTGCATACATCAAAATGAGTGAGGAGGTTTACAGGCACTTTTCTACTCTTTTTATTTTTTGGAGATGAAGACAAGCCAAGTAATTTAACTGAGCATCATCTATATTGTGTGAAGGCTTAGCCTCATTAACAATCAGGCATTGGAACTAGTATCATCTTAGTGTTTTTGGGACCGTTCAGTACAACACATGTGGCTTCTGAGCATAATTACAAGTTTTCCCTCTGCTGAGAAAAGACAAAAGAAATCACCGGAAGCCCAAAAAAGTGTTAAACAAAATCAAAGTTCAACATCTGGAGTTGTAACTTCATGATATATGGATGTATAATGTAATATATAAAGTACATTATAATAGGGAATTGGTCATTGTAACCAAACATTTTGAATATTATTTTAAATGAGTATATTTAAAAGTATGGAAATGTACAGATGGTAAAAAGAGAAAGAGAAAAAGATCCTTCTATATCTTTTGGCTGTTCCTGTTAGAGGTCGCCACAGCAGGAAGATCTGCATATTTGAATTGGCACAGTCTCACTCCGGATGCACTTCCTCACACAATCCCATTTATAAGGGCCGGGGACCGGCTCTGCTAGGGCACTGATACATAAAGCCCCTATGGCTAGGACAATTTAGTATCGCCAGTGTACCAATCCACATTCGTCTGTGGATGCAGACCCCACACAGAAAGGATAGGGGTATAGGGGTATGATAACCACCTTTAGGTGTTAGACTATCAGCCTGAAGGTTTGTGGTTCAAACCCCATGTCCACCAAAGTTGCCATTAAGACCCTTAAGCAAGGCCCTTAACCCTTATTGCCCTAGAGGTTCTGTATCATGTCTGACACTTTGCCCTGACCACAACTATCAAGTATCTTGTAAGTGACTATAATTAATCGCATTCATAAAATGACCGGATGTAATAAATAGCTGAAAACATTTCGTTTAGTATGGAATTACCCATAAAATTGCACATGTTAAAAGAAAATCCATCTTAAGCTATATTCCAAAACAAAAACATTCACGGAATCCACTATAATGAAACGACTTTGTGTCAATGATGAGGAAAAATATATGCTCTAATAAACACAACCGTAAACACTGACTTGATCTATGACTTTCTCAGAAATAAACACTCCTAGGTATTTCAACATGGAAATGTGAATAAAATCACTAATCTTCCCTCAGGATGTTTTTTTTTTTTTTTTCGCATTTGCAGCCTGTAAAGTTAAACTTTAGAAACATAAAGTTATGTCACTAAGCTTAAGAGTTAATCATCCTCTAGTTCCAGCAGTCGAACATAGCAAAAGAGAGCAGATAGTGGAAAATCAAGGGCTCATGCCTTCTGCTGATCAGCTGTCCTTGTTTTTTTTTTAAACATCTCAGAGGGATATTGGCTCCCATCCTAATGTTGATGGTAGAAAAGAAAAAAGTGTTTTGTTAACTGAATGGTACGTTGTCTTTTGAGCAAAAATCATCCTGGGTTAATGATTATAAGCAAAATATTACTTAAAAGAACAACAGCAATTCACTGGTTTACACATTTATTTAAAAATATCTACAAAAATGAATTAGATCATCGCTATGGCTTATGAATATTTGCATAATGTAAAATTAGTTTAAATAAATAGTATACTATAATAGTCTGGGGGTGTTAGATTTAGGTTGCATCCTTGACATTTGGGTGGACTGTATCTATCAGTTCCTGTTTCAGGATGGTTCTATCTCAAAGGACGAAGTGACCTATATTGACAAATGGTTTAGTGAATGAGATGTGGAAGAACCTGTCTGGCCTGACATCAACTCTGTCTAATATCCGAAGGATATATTTAGACACAGCGCGCAAATCAAACCATAGAGTAGTACAGAAGACATGCTAAAAAACATACAACATTCTATAACAGCATAAATACTGGGAGTCATAGACAATGCTACCTGCATTAAAGTTGAATGTAGAAATATTTCATGCGTATTTGTTTCGTAATGTTAACACTGCACTGCGTAGACTGCTGTGTTGCACTCCGCTGATAGACATGGCTGGTATTAACTTTAAATGGAAACAAATAAAAAGACACTCACACACATGCACGCACACACACACACACACACACACATGCGCGCGCACACACACACACACACACACAGACACAGACACAACATGTAGACACACAGAGACACACACACAGAGAGGCATACAGAGAGGCACAGAGAGAGAGACACACACAGAGAGAGAGACACACAGAGAGAGACACACAGAGAGAGACACAGAGAGAGAGAGACACACAGAGAGAGAGACACACACACACACAGAGAAACAGAGAGAGAGACACACAGAGAGAGACACACAGAGAGAGACACACAGAGAGAGCAGACACACACACACATACACACACACAGAGAAACACACAGAAATAGACATACAGAGAGAGAGAGACACACACACACACACACACACACACACACACAGAGAAACAGAGAGACGAACAGAGAGAGACACACAGAGAGAGACACACACAGAGAGAGAGACACACACACACAGAGAAACAGAGAGAGAGACACACAGAGAGAGACACACAGAGAGAGACACACAGAGAGAGCAGACACACACACACACACACACACACACACACACACAGAGAAACACACAGAAATAGACATACAGAGAGAGACACACACACACACACACACACACACACACACACACACAGAGAAACAGAGAGACACACAGAGAGAGACACACAGAGAGAGAAACACACAGAGAGAGCAGACACACACACACACACACACACATACACACACAGAGAAACACACAGAAAGAGACACAGAGAGAGAGAGAGACACACACAGGCACACACACCCAAACCCGAGGTGAACTCTGCAAAACAACAGACATGATGGAAAATAACCCCGGGTAAAGATTCACCAAAAACAGGAGATTGAAAACATCATGTCCAAACCCAGATTTCCACCATTTATGCGTTTTCAAGTTAAACACATCATAGCATGATAATTTAAACTTTTTAAACTAATAATTTTATGTTTTTTATGCTTTTCAGGTTTCCTGTAGGAACTGTCTGTGTAGCCGTAGTCCGGAAATAGACATTGATCATAAAAGTGGCTATTCGTGTTGCCAGAAGCTTAGCTGCAATGTCTTTGTTGCCTGTTTAATGCTAGAATTCATTTTTATTTCCTGTTGGATCAAAGATGACAATGCTGAGCTCTGGGCTGTTATAAAAGAGCACAGATGATGTAATGGATCATTGTTCATTCTCACTGCCCTGCTGACTCTATCTTTAGTATATGGGTGGAGGGGGGTCATCTCATGCATGCTCATCAAACCCAATGTGGGGGGAAAAGGGCAGAGAGGAAAAGTGAGATGCTGAAATGCAAGAAGAAGTAAAGAAGTAAAAAGCGCAACATGGGAAAAGAATTTAAAAAAAATCAACCTTGACTTGAACCGAGCCACTTCCTCACTACCTCCTTCTAATAAACTGATCTGTTGTACAACTAAACAAAAGTGTAAAATTTAGTTGCACTTCTATTTTAATTTCTAGGTTTAATGTTAAACATTTAATTCTGGCATCAGCCCATGATATTCCGTAGGCACAGTGACAAAGCAAACTTTCCGTCAGATAGCAAAAGTACATTTAGAGGAAAGATAAAAAGTATCTGACCTTGCAGCTTTTATTCTTGTCCCTTGGGCCCAACATGCAGGGCTGGCACAGTGGGCTGGGAGGGTGGGGAAGGTAGTAGCCTTCAGGGCTGTAGGGGCAGCAGGCATACGGCGTGGGGAAATGAGAATGACAATTCCACATGTCCTGCCCATCTTGACACTTGGGACATGGTGAAAGGAAGCTTTTAGTCTGAGCTTTTTCCACGTTTACCTTTGGATTTCTCATCCACCGCCGTACCTGTCCAAACACACAAACACAAACTGTTACATACATGGTACTTCAATAAGTCATATACCATATAATGTAAATAATAATATTTAAATAATGATGGGTTGGGATCAAGCATCCAGCTATTATGGTTTTGCTGACTGTTTTATTTAAAGAGGTTAATTAAAAAACCCTTCAATTTACAGTTCCATTTTTTTTATCTTTGTCAGCATTGCATAATGCACTGTTAGTTTGATCCTTCTCTGGCACATACTCCTACTCTCCACTGCATATATAGTTATATCATTTAGCTGACGCCCTCGTCCAAATGAGAATCAAGGGTTATAAAAGTGGCAGCTTGATAATGTGGGATTTTAAACAACACACTGACTTCAACATCCAATGTCTACCAGTATATGTTTGGACAAAGACATTTTTATGTGGACAAAAAAAAATGGAACTTTATACATCTCTGAGATTAAAACATTTACCGAACTAGTATACTCCCAAGTTTTGAATAGCTGTAGATATATGCAATGGTTTGTATGTAAAAGACAAAAAGCATTTCTAATAATATCATGATTTGGATAAATTCATACACATATCAAATCTATTGCAAAGTAATAAGTCGTAATATGACGCAAAAAACAATCAAATTCATATTTGCAAAACCAAACAATATAATCTATTCATTTTCTAAACTGCTTATTTAATATTGCATATCTATAATAGCAGAATTACATTTAAAGCATTCAGCAGATGACTTCATTCAGGACTTTGCTTAAGAGCCTAATGTCCAGTTAATAGTCCAGTACAATAATAAGCCAGCACTGTCCACAATTTACAACTAATCTCTAAGATTTATGTCTTTGGAAGTATTAGCTTATGGAGGTCCACTGGATGAAATGAAAACAAGCTATTATTCCATAATGTCTGCCGCAGCCAACAAATGAATGCTTTACTGCACACCTGCTTTTAAAATCAGATAGTAACAACCGAGCCCCTGCTGTCTGACTCACTGCTCTGAGGGTGGTCTGAGTCATTAATATTTCCTAATTTAGTGCCAATTCTAGTATCCTATTTTACAGAATAAACTAAACCCAATGTGATGAGGTTTTATATCTGTTTATATCTCGTTTTATAACTGTTACTGAAAAGAACTAGCATGCTAATGTGTTACTATAAGATTGTAACTGCAGTTAGCAGGCTAATTTTACCCCGTAGGTTATCGCTGGTGTAAAGGCATTCATTATATAGACACTGTAGAGGAGCTAGGACCCCAAATTTGGGTTCTGAGGTATCTATGTAGTTTGCAGTGCTGGGTCAGCTATTTTTAAAAAAAGAGCTGGCACAGTTACAAGTAGCTCAGCACAGCTTAATCACAGTAACTCACACTACAAGCTACATGGCAAAAGAGCACTGGGACATTATTATTTATAATGTCCTTGACCTTGGATACCTATATATCTTTGTCTGACTGCTTGTCTGTCTGTCTAGAGAGATAAACGGAACAATCTTTACATGTAAAAGACAACATTCATGCTAAATGTTGTTGATATTACTCATCCATAAACCAATCGGCTAGAACCACATGCAGAAGAACTTAGCACAGTAGTCAGAGGATAGAAGAGAATGAAGAACAAGCAAAACTCTGTAACAAGACCTCAGCATGCACAGGAACATAACCTCTGCATAAGTTCAGCAAAAAGCCTCTTGTTAGGAGTGGGTTGCTTTGCTTAACTATAGTGACTAACTCTGGAATAAAGGGTGTAAGAGGTTTAAGAGGTGCTGTTCATTGAAAGTAATAATTACTAACTTATTTCCAGTGAGTTATAGAAAACCTTGATCTCTCACTTTCTATTTGTGTTTGTGTGTGTGGAGGAGCGGGGAGTGAGAAAGAAACAGAGAGCGAGAGCGAGAGCGAGAGAAAGCGTGAGTGAGAGATAGAGAGAGAGAGATTGAGAAAGGGTGGGAGAGTGAGAGAGCGTGAGAGAGGGAGAGAAAGAGAGATGGAGGCAGAATCACTGCTGGCATAAATACATAATAACCCAAACCTAGTCTCACTGAGTCAGCCGCCAACACCCCATCTGCTGAATGTGTGTGTGTGTGTGTGTGTGTGTGTGTGTGTGTGTGTGTGTGTGTGTGTGTGTGTGTGTGTGTGTAAACTTGGCCAGATTTGATCATGCACACAGATACATTTACTTTATACAAAAACAAACCCAAAGTGCTGGAATTTTAGAGTAAAAGCCTGAAGGGTGAAAAGCTGGCTGTGGTTGTATGGAGCAACTAAACAGAGTTATGGTGTGTGTGTGTGTGTGTGTGTGTGTGTGTGTGTGTGTGTGTGTGTGTGTGTGTGTGTGTGTGTGTTTGGTCAGCTGTATTTTAATAGTTTATATCTCATAAAGTCTTACTTTTTTTTACTTTGTCCACAACCACACACAAAAACACACACACCTATATTTTCCTTAAAAACCTGCAACCCACACACAGGGTATTTAATGCATTGCAGAGACTGGAGGTTTATAAATCAGATCAACATGATTATTTATTCCATATACACACAGTATAGCTTGAACATTTTTCTGAAAAAAAAAAAAAAAAAAGAGGCTAAAACTCTACTATTTATAAACGATTATAGACACAGATACCACAGTTATTAAACTTTAAAAGTCACAAATGCAGATAATGAAGTGCCTTGGACTTTAAAATCATTTTTATTTTATTATTATTTTTTTAATCCATTTTATTTATCAAACATTTTATAGATGCTACAGACTCAGTATCAATGCTTACCACTGTTATCACTTCGACCACAATTACCACAATTACATGGCACCATCATAATAATGCAAACCAAGTCAATTACACTTCAACCAAGAACAGGTCTGTGCTGCAGTATGTTTTTGTGAATCTAAATAGACCACAACCATCACAATAACCTGAAGCAATTCTCATGCAATCATGTCCACATGGAGCACAAGGTACTTAGACACTTAATTAGGTGTTCTTAATTCATTGACTTCATTGCCATCGATTGACACACATCAAGTTTATTCCTGTGCTTTTAGCTTTAAACTAGACTGTCCAGACTACCAGCACATATTAAGTCTTTAAGAAACATCTATAGATGCGAGTTGTCTTTCGTTTTCATATCAAGCTAACCGCTAACATAAGCTATGTCAGCAATCTAAATGGTGAAGCATGTTGTGCATCGTTTAGTTTTTGGAGACTTAATCATTAAAACAATATAGACCTACTGTATATTCAGTACACTTTTTTTTATTTATTGACACTTCTAGCAAGAGTGATGACAAAACAGACTATACCAGCATTAGCTGATCGCTGTTCCATGCTGGGTAATGCTAGTCTGTTGCTGGTTTTAAATAAGTGCTCCATCACTGTACAAAATACAATGGAAATTTTAATATATATAAAACAAAGTGTTCAAAATAAAAAATGGCAGTCAGTATTAAAAGCTGCAATAATTTTTTTTAGAATGCCTGTCAGATCAATAAGGACCACTTTGCTACCTAATGACAAAATAATGGTGTTTAGACATCACTTATTTTTATTTTACTTAATCACCTTTAATTTTGTCAGTGTTTAGTCTAATCCAGTGTAGATCAGCAATGAACAGCACTTAGTACTTAGCAGGCAAATTAGTTTTAGTAAGTAATATGTGGACTATTTATTTCAGTAGAATCCTTGTAAATGAAATTTTTTCAACATGAATCTGGCTACTGCGAATCTCTGCTTCTGCATAGCAAAGTACCCTAAAACTACTTCACTGCACTGGACTTGTCTTAAACAATAACATTAAGATGAGTACTTGCTTAATACTTATACTAATGATGCAAAATAAATGTATATATATATATATATATATATATATATATATATATATATATATATATATATATATATATATATATATATATATATATATATATATATATATATATATATATATATATAAAAATTTTGTGTGTGTGTGTACTCCTCAATGTTTACACACAGAAACACACATGGGTCATCATACACACCTTCCTTTTAAAGAACTGGAAAGCAGAGCACTTCTTGAAGGAGAAGGCCTGTTTCTCTGTGCTGTGGACTAAACGCATGGCCTCCGGTGGCCCCGCACACTCCGCCGACCCCAGTGTGATGCCTAAGAGGCAGAGACACAAGTAAAAAAAAAACAACAACAACAACAACAACAATAATAATAATAATAATAATAATAATAATAATAATAATAATAATAATAATAATAATAATAATAATAATAATAATAATAAAGGTATTGTGAATGTTGTATATAAAAGTTCATCAACATGTTGAAGTTACAGCCAAAGATCTGTCCTGTAACTATATGATGTAGTCCCAAACAAAAAGCACATGCGTGGGTAAGATGGGCATAAGCAACAACTGTCCTTGGTCTTACCGGTGTTGCTGCCTCCGATGGTCCAGGATGATGAGGTCGGTATCGCGGACTCCGGTGATGTCACTGCAGCCGGGACGGTGCTGATGAGCGATGGTGTAGTTTGTATTACATCATGCCCAGTGCTGTGACTTGCAGTCTATGGCTCTATGCTGCAGCACTGCCTGCATGTGTGTGTGTGTGCATGTATGTATGTATGTGCGTGCGTGTGTGTGAAGGCAAATAAAAACTAATCATGCACTTGGTGATGAGAGACCGAAAGAACGGTATAGCTGGGGAGATGTGTCTCCTCATGTCCTCTGCTCTCCTCTCTCCCTCTATCTATCTCTACAACACTCTCTCTCACATCCTCCTATTCCCCCTCCCCCTCGCTCCTCTGCTGCAGTTGATGCTCACCCTCATCCATTCTCTCTCTCTCTCTCTCTCTCGTTGATTCCAGCTGATGGTGTGAATGGACATTTTGGCTCATAAGGGGATGAATGAGTGATGATGGATAACACGGGTGTCACCAGTTTAACTGTTCGTACCACACAAGATGATGCAATGCAGCACACACACACACACACACACACACACACACACAACCACACACACAAAAATTGTTTTTTGCATTGTAAGGACTTCATTCATTAATGGAGAATTACCTTAAACATAACCATAATACTTTTAGCCTTAATAATTTATATATTACCTATAATATATTTACCTTATAATGAAATGATTTACATTTTGGTGACAGGGCTGTGGTTCCCACAACAACATGAGGTATCAGGAGGGTCAGTATACAAACTGCTTTGGTCCCCACAATATGATACATATCTCAAACACACAACAGAATGACTGTATTGTTGTCAATATACAGTATGTTCAACATATGGACAGCATTGGAATTTAATATGTTTCACGTACTATTAATCCTGGTCAGGTTTGCACCCAATCTGAAGCCAGTCTTTGGATCAATTGGAACAAAACAAACAATGCTATTACAGCAGCACAGTTAATGTTGTTGTTGGGGAACTTGGAGCCAAGTAGACCAGCAGTAGTACCCTGTACTTTTTTTTATTAGCTGACTTACTTTTGTAATAAATGGTAGAATAGAAGAAATCTTCCATCATGAGTGTCTTTCAATGCAGATAAATCGGCATGTTCTTATTAAACAAATTGTAATAACTTTTGTAAAAACCCTGACCTCAACGTCCAAAGCCTTTTAAAGCTCACCTCTAAACAATGCTCAGCGCTTGTTTTCAAAATTGCACAAAAAACGTGGTGAAAAGCCCAAAACATGTGGGCTGTTAGAGCCATAAAGGGTATGGAAATATTAATCGCCATGATTTTGTAATTAGTCATTTAAAAAGCTAATGCTGGCCACACAGTGCCCTGTCCACCTGTCTTTCAAAATTACAGTACAAATGATACAGTAAAGACAAAATATTTTGCAGTCTGAATTTAAATGAAGTAATGAGTTCTGACTCATAAGCGTGTGGGATTGAATCTCTGTTACCACAGAGATCTGTCCTTGGTATTAGTGAAACTGTTTTTGGAGTTCTTTTTCAGTAATCTCAGCAGAAATTGGTTTCTCTCGCAGGTTTAATGTTTAGCCACTTAGAATGCTCCTCAGGTTCTTCCAAGAAAACCAGAGGCAAAATATATATCTAACTTAATCAAGAGTAAAATGTATTTTTCTGAGAAAATAGTTACTCAGCAAACACACTTGTAGTGTTTTACTATATATATCCACATGAGCTGATAAGTTGTGGCAGTGAAAACTAGGCTAATGTCACAAGATATCAATAGATCATGTACTTTAAAAAAAACAGCTTTTGTTAAACATGTACTACTTTTAAAGGAAGAAAGTACAATATACTTCCTTCTTTCTTATGTAAGATCGAAAATCCTAAACAGTGATGCGTGATATTATGCAACATCATGTAATGAGCAAAATATTTATGGTGGCAGTGATCCTACCAATCATAAAAGCCATCATGCAATATTTATTTATTGTTCCTTTAAAAATTTAAGCTTACTTTTTGTAATACTTATGCCGGTTAACAACGATTAAAGTTATATGTTTTAAATAATCAGTTACTGTAAACTGCAAAAAAGTGAAAGAAAATGGTGTGTTTATTATTATAAAGAAAATCACATACCTTTTAATTCCTCTTGTTAGTGTGTTGACTGTGTGGCCATTCTATAATAATAATAAAAAAATGTTTTAAGATAGAAAGAGATTTAGGATATAAGTCTCTGGCTTGCAGTTAACAGCCCAAATGATTTTTAATCAAGCCAATGCTAGAACATTAATATTATTTTGTAAAAGTATGTCTACCAATATATTTATGGTTTAAAATTCAGAAGCTTGATGAATACACTTATTTATGTAGTACTGTAGATTTTAGTCATAACATGAACATGGGAAGCAGATTATGTCATTTTTGGACTTCGGCGTTTCTGCCTGGCCTGTTCTCCAAATAACCACAGGAAGCATGACACTGTCACAGTAAAGTCACGCTGTGAATCTGTCCCACCCAGCTCCTCCTACAGCCAGGATATAAAGCAGCTTTTTAGACCACAGTCACATCAAAGAAAAATTATAAAAAAAATAAAAAAAAACACAGAACCCGGTTTGAAAAATATAAAAGGTTTTCTGTTATACAGCATGTCGTCTGCTGTGTTGGTATTCGTGCTGATTCATGACTTCAATAAAAGCTCACATGTACTTAACAAATTGCTAAAACATTCTAGCTTTCTGTCCTTCAACATCACAGATCCTCCACAGTACTTAACAATAGGCATGTGCAATCATTTATGTTCAGGTGATTGCTATTTACATTTTTAACTGAAAAAAAAGGAAAAGCCATTCTTCTGGTGAGCCTTCCAAATAATCAGGTGGCATGGAGTTGGCATTTTGCCAAAAGGTGCACCCCCTCTGCATTTGCAACATTATAGAAGCATTTTATAGCATTCAACTTTAATAATATTGGCGGCACGGTGGCTTAGTGGTCGGCACGTTCGTCTCTCAGCTCTAGGGATTCCCGGTTCGAATCCCCATCTGGGTGGAGTTTCCATGTTCTCCCCGTGTCTGCGTGGGTTTCCTCCGGGTTCTCCGTTTTTCTCCCACAGTCCAAACACATGGATCAAGTCAATTGTGTTCTCAAAATTGCCCCATATAGAGTGTGTCTGTGTGGGTGGGTGTGTGCCCAGCGATGGATTGGCGCCCTGTCCTGGGTCTATCTGCCCAGCGCCCGATACGTTCTCCCCTGGATGGGCATGGGGAACCCCACCGCGGCCCTAATAGAGGATAAAGCGGGAGATAATGAATGAATGAATGAACTTTAATAATTGACCTTTCTTTCTCATTGTCCATAAACTGATTAGTTTTTTTTTATCATCATCATCACTGCATCAATGAAGGTGTTTGTACCAGATTATTTAGTCAGTAAGAAGAAGGTTTTTTAAAAGCACATGTACAGACATGCACACCACCCCTGCAGGACAAATAAGTTACTCAACATATAAATTCAAAGGCAACTGATTTTTGGAAATGGTTCTCTAACGTGTTGTAAAACTCTACGAAGTGGCAGCACACGCAGAGAAAATAGATCAATTTACAGACAGCAAATAGAATAGACAGAAAATGGAAAGGTAGAGTGGAAAAGAGAGATGCAAGCGTGTGTGTGTGTGTGTGTGTGTGTGTGTGTGTGCAGTACCTGCTTTATCTGAGATGACAGGTGGAGCAGGTGGAGTGCAGCTGACTGACAGCTTATCTTAATCTCTGGTGTGTGTGTGTTTGAGCCTGCGTCTGATCAAGGGTAAAAATAACAGCAATGGGTGACATTCAAGGACTTGATTTGTAAACCTATGACAGATAATTCTGCATGCACACACATCAAACGCTCACACTGATGCAACATACATTTAATAAAAAGCATGCTAGAGTACAGCTTTAGATTTTATTGATTAATAAAAACAACCTTATCAAAAATATTTTTTTTTTTAAAAAGACTAGGGCAGCACGGTGGCTTAGTGGTCAGCACGTTCGCCTCTCAGCGCTAGGGATTCCCGGTTCGAATCCCCATCTGGGTGGAGTTTCCATGTTCTCCCCGTGTCTGCGTGGGTTTCCTCCGGGTTCTCCGGTTTCCTCCCACAGTCCAAAAACATGGATCAAGTCAATTGAGTTCTCTAAATTGCCCCATATAGAGTGTGTTTGAGTGAGTGAGTGTGTGCCCAGCGATGGATTGGCGCCCTGTCCTGGGTTTATCTGCCCAGCGCCCGAGACATTCTCCCCTGGATGGGCATGGGGAACCCCACCGCGACCCTAACAGAGGATAAAGCGGGAGATAATGAATGAATGAATGAATGAATAAAAAAGACTAATTTGTAGAGGTGTCTTCAACTAAGGATTTTCATAGTCGAATCTGATTCGTCAGATTTTCCCTATAGTCGACTGATAGTCGAATCAGTTAAAATTTCACCACAAGATGGCGCTATAAGCGTGATTTTTTAAAAAAGATTTTTTTATTTTATTTTACTTGTTTTTCTGCTCATTTGGAATGTGCAACTAACTGCAGGGGCAGCTTTATTAATGTGTAGCCTAATGTTAAAGCGCGCACATCATTTAAAAAAAATATTAACAGAAATTAGGATGATTTTATTTGACAAAAGGCTATATATATATATATATATAACGAAAACAAAGACATTTCATGTAAAAACTAATGCTTAGCAGCAGCCATGGGCACCCCCATGTGGTCAAAACGGTACATTCGACTATGAGGTTCATAGTCGACTACGGTTCTCCGAATCGAATCGTCGAATCAGCGAATATTGCAGCTCACCCCTAGTAATTTGCTAAATCTCTAGAACTTTATTTAACCAAATTTATTGGTTAGACATACAATAAGGTGGTGCTGCAGTGGTTAGCGCTCCCAGGAAGTAGATCCCGTGTTTAATTAAGTTCTTTGTGTGTGGAGTTTGTATGTTGTCGACAGGGTTTGATCCAGGCGCACTGGAATCGGTGTTACTGAAATATGATATATAGTTATTGCTCTGTATTATGGAATTATACACACACTGCGAAGAGAAGAAAAATACAGCATTAAATTCCCGTCCTTTCTTTTTACACTGATCTCCACCAGTTATTTTGCTTTCCCTCTGTGTAGAGAGAATGGTGGAAGAACAGATCAATCATGCCCTGATTGAAGATGGAGGAAGAGTGAGATAAAGTGTGGCACTGCTCCAAAATCTATCCTGAATGATAAGCATCTCTGCGAGCATGCAGTATGAAAAAAAAAAAAAAAAAAAAAAAAAAGCTTTATTTCTCTCAGTCACATAAACTCGAAGTCGTTAATGTATTTTCTTGTGACTTCCTCTCTGTAACACAGTAAGTAACCTGCTGACAGTCTTATTGAAGTGGTGCCTCTTATTCTGACTAACTTCTCTTCCAATGTTTCCAAAAAACACCAACACAAAAGGAAGATATAAATCAGAGGTGTCAGACTGCTGAAAGAAATCTGCACTGCAGTGTTTAACGTTGTACTTCATTTGAGCACCTGATCCAAATCATCCGCTAAGTAGCAAAACAAGAGACCATTAGCAGGAGGGGGGTGAAGTCAGCGTGGCAGAAGAGAAAAAGGGAAAAGAACTACGATGTGTAGAGCTGTGCCCCCCAGGATTTAGGTCTGACTACTCATCTAAACCATTAGAGGAATGTTGCATCACACATACCGCATCCTGAAAGAAAACAAATCACTCTGCAGCCAGCAAACTGAATAGAGAAGAACCTGAAGTAGGAAGAGGGAAGAAAAGAATGGAGGAGGGTGGTGGTGGTGGTGGGAGGTTTAGCACTGGATTAATATGAAATAAATCAGAGAGTACAAAAATATGCGCTCGCTTTATCTTTTTCATTAAACTATGCAAGTTATTTTGTACACTAATCATTAAATAGCTGTGTAACTCTAACAAAGACATATAGGAATCAGACTGGCACAGCTCTGTAACTGATCTAAGAACTGTGGATGTGGAAGCTCAGTCATTAGGGTGTTGGGTTAGCAATTTAAGAGCAAGGTCCTTAAACCTCCCGGGGGGCTGTATCATGACTGACCCTGTGCTCTTGAAATTTTTGGAGAAGAGCGTCTATAAAAATGACTCCCAAAAATGTCTTAACATCCCATGTTCGGTGGCTGTTGTATGATAAAATCTCAGGTATTAAATTAATTAAAGTGATATTGAAGATAATGATTGCACCAGAATAAGTCTAAATCTAAATTACTCCTCCGCATTTAGATCTTTCAAAATGCCCAACAGGGCGGCACGGTGGCTTAGTGGTCAGCACGTTCGCCTCTCAGCGCTCGGGATTCCCGGTTGGAATCCCAATGTGGGTGGAGTTTCCATGTTCTCCCCATGTCCGCGTGTGTTTACTCCGGGTTCTCTGGTTTCCTCCCACAGTCCAAAAACATGGATCAAGTCAATTGAGTTCTCCAAATTGCCCCATATAGAGTGTGTCTGTGTGAGTGAGTGTGTGCCCAGTAATTGATTGGCGTCCTTTCCTGGGTGTATCTGCCCAGCGCCCGAGACGTTCTCCCCTGGATGGGCATGGGGAACCCCCCCGCAACCCTAATAAAGGATAAAGCGGAAGATAATGGCTGGATGGAAAATCCCCAACATCTTTGCTGCTCATGTCCCTCAGCTGAACATGTTTGGAGAAGATTGTTAACTGCATTTTTCTCGGTTAGTAAAACTGAACACATCTGTAGAAGAACATACACCCTTATTTTAATGAATGTCATTAACAGTGATATCTGCAGCTTACTCATGTCCTGTCTCAGCCCTTTCTAAAAGCAGGTGTTTTACTACACTATTTTCAGACCTAAATTTGAAGGAGTTAGATTGAAACGACCCAACCCGCCCGATAAATGATTAGAATAAGAGAGCGCTTTTGTGCACTATACTGCCTGTAGTGGACTAATGAATAGAGAGAGGCAGAGTGAACGTATGAGTCATTCTGCAGCCGGAGAAACACACAGCACGCTCGCAGCAGCGCGGCCGAGATTCACAAAGAGAATATTTAACAAAGAGAAAGAGAGAAGAGAAAATGAAAAGAATCTACTGGAAAGTGAGCTGACAAGCTTGCATTAAAGTGAATTGGATAGCAGTGGTCTGGGCTCTGGGGACATGGCCTGGATTCTCATCACTGAAATCCCACGCCATACTGCGATTGCTTCAAAGGTAGCTCATTGATTATAGTGTTGGGCAATTAAAAGTGGCCAATGTATGCCAATGTGGCTCAAATGGCCCTTGAGCAAGGCCCTTTACCATACATTTTCTGTATCCGTGATCGTTTGCTTTGACCGTTTGCTGTGACCCATACCTGTAAGTTGTTTTAAATAAAATCATTTGCCAAAAGCTTTTAATGGTAAGCTTATTTATCTAGAGAGGCATTTGTGTAGCCAGACATTGATTTTTAAATAGGTTCAGTGGTTCACAATCTCCTAATTCATTCCAACAATGTGTGATGGAGTTGGAAGGTCAGGGTTCTGTGCAGCCCAGTCAATTTTTTTCCATAACACTCAGCCAGCCATGCCTTTCTCCATCCCTTTTTCATCTGCTTTCCTTTGTGCACTAGGTCACAGTCATGCTGGAACAGAACAGCATGCACCAATGGGACTAAATAAAACGTCTGAATTTAATGATTAAGATCATGTCCTAATCTTTAATGTCTATGACGTGTATTATTAGTCACTGTGTACGTAAGCCTACTGTAAAGCTTCACCATTACTTAAATGTTGTATGCTAATTCAGATAATTAATTGTGTAACATGCAGTCTTTCCAAATCCAAAGCCTGAAAAATAAAACTCATGTTGACAAAATGTTGGTCGTATTGCGTATACTCAGTTTCCCATTGAGAAAAACACAGGGTGAAGCGGGTTGACATGTTCTCGCTTCAGGCATTCCCTGATAATTAACTACAGACAGCCTGGAGTGACTTCTCAACCTACTGTCAAGGTGCAAGTATAGTATTTGTATGGTATGTGGTAAAGAATGTGGGGGAAATCTCATTCAGTCAAACAAAACACACAGTTCCTGTGAGCTGGGCACGTATTGTGCGCTTATAAGAATGCCATAGCAGAGACAGTACGTATCTCAGAAATGCTTTCCTGCCTTTAGGAATTCCACTGATAACATTTCAATACCTTTTTCTGTGAGGTTTCACATAACTTAACCTTAAAGTTTCGTTAAAACAAACAAGCCCTGCCATCACTTCCTTCAAAGCAGTCTTGATTGTATAGATGCTTTTAAGTAAAGGGTTTGCATGCTGATCTTACATTTTTTAGATGTTTTAAAGAGTTAGTGTTGATGTAAAATATAGATAAGCATTTTTGTTATCATTAAAATGCATTTCTGTAGTTGCTAATAACTATGGCATGCCTCAAGGAACTACTATGTAACCTTTGGTCTTTTCCTAATATCATAGACATCAAACGGATGTGGGCCACTCCTGGCTATGACACGGCACTGCTGGCCACCTGCTGGCACTGGTGAATTGCATGTAAGCCAGTGGTGGCCCTCATATAAAAACATAGAAACTCATATGGTCCACATGTTCTAAAACACATTAGGTAAAGTTTTGGCAGTGCCACTCACATGTGAGGCACGTTTAGCTGAGGCTGAGGCGTGGCCATAATGTGAGGCATATCTTGCCCACATCCTGCAACTGGCCATTAATCCATGATGCAAGTGGGCCAGATGAAAATGGGAGATCTGGGCCAGAAAAATTTTGCTATTTACTTATTTTACCATAAATATAACACTACCGTATGAGAATTCTTATCTTTTGTTATTAATTAATTCATACATTTCTAACATTATTCTGATCAGGAATATTAACACACAATTTGCCACTAACAAAAACAAACGCACACCAAAGTGGAAAAAAGAGAAGCTGGCAGGGAGCGGCAAAATATTTCTGTTAAAGTCTTCTTGTTCTGAAATCAGTGTGAATAGCAATTTTCAAACCTCTAAAGTCCTGTGCACATTGCAACATGAGTGGTATGTTGCTATTTAACTGGTGACACAATTTAGAAATGTGTTCTTGATGTCTACATACATATTTGTCTTTCTTCATTGGCTGCTTACTTCATGCGACCCTGGCAGAGGATTAAACAGAGGATAATTGCGAGGAGATAATGTGGAATGACCAAACAGCAACTGTGAAACGACAGCAAATATATCGTTTTTTACTTTATTGATATAACAGCTTCCTCTCTTCTGGTAAGCTCAGATGTTCAGAAGCCCTGGGTCGCCCACACTATAACATTTTTGTGAGTAAGGAAAGATGTGGATAATGTTTTTGGATTTTCATTTGTAAATGAGCAGCTAAAAATACAGATTAGAAAAACAAAATAATGTGAAACACCTGACTAGTACACAGCATTCCTACAAAAGAGAAATATGCATTTGGTTTGCACTTTCTGGTTAAATCAGCATTCTGTCTTCTGGTAGCACTGCCCTCCTCAGCATTTGTGAGCTGAGGCTTTAAGTTCATCCACAGCTACAGTGATGAACTGAGGCAGTTATACTGAAATATAAATGACAAAACAAAGCCATAAATCAACGTTCTAGAATGTTTTTCTATGTTGCTGCATTAACAGACCTCTCAGTCTGACTCAAAATTAGAAATGACGTCTACATCATAGTGCCAAAATAGTGTATTTTTGAGTAATGAATGTGAATTGCCTTAGTGTGACATTAAAACTAATCTAAATAAACAGATGCTATGCAAAATGATATTATAAAATACTAGAGGACAACAGGTAACAATTCATGAGCTCCCTGGGGATTGCACAGGTTGTTATATTGATGGACTATTATCTGTAACACCTCTTATTAACTTCCCGTCTCTGTTCTTTAAAAAGCCCACCAATGTAAATATGTGAGTCTGTCTCATTAGGGAGATGACAGCTGTGTAATGACGTCACCACAATTAAGTCTTATCAGTACACTCGCTGAGGCTGGTAATGATATGGTCTGATCCAGAATGTTCTCTCTCTTCCTGAAGTGTAGCAGAGTGGATACTTGGCTACTCTGTATTCAAGGTGTGTATGAGCTTTGAATTACGTAAGTGCCTATTCGTCTGTCCTGCATGCAGATTGGCTGGGTCGGGGCCCTTCTCTGGCCAATCAGATGCTCTTTAGATGACCGTTGGGGGATTCAGAGCACACAGAGAAATGGCAGTCTCCAAGCAACACCCTCCCAGCACAAGATAATACTGTGGGACAAACGGAATTTGGGGTTTAAACAGTCTCAGTTCCGATGCCTTGTCCTCCTTCGACTTAATAGATGTCTTTTTCACTTTCATTTATAAATGTGCAAAAAAAAGATGAATCAGCAGTTTATTCAGTCTCACTGTGATGAGCATCTTCAGTATCTGATGCCAGAGGGCCTTAAAATGCAGAGAAATCCTCTGTACGGATTTGTCCTCGGTATACCACTCACTTCAGGGTATATTAGTTTTATCAATTAGTTTTAAATCAAACACTAGCCCAGCGATGGATTGGCGCCCTGTCCTGGGTCTATCTGCCCAGCGCCCGAAACGTTCTCCCCTGGATGGGCATGGAGAACCCCACCGCGACCCTCTATTAGGGTCTCCGGTTCGAATCCCAATCTGGGTGGAGTTTCAATGTTCTCCCCATGTCCGCGTGGGTTTCCTCCGGGTTCTCCGGTTTCCTCCCACAGTCCAAAAAACATGGATCAAGTCAATTGAATTCTCTAAATTGCCCCATATAGAGTGTATCTGTGTGAGTGAGTGTGTGCACAGCGATGGATTGGCGTCCTGTCCTGGGTCTATCTGCCCAGCGCCCGAGACGTTCTCCCCTGGATGGGCATGGGGAACCCCACCGCGACCCTAATAGAGGATAAAGCGGGAGATAATGAATGAATGAATGAACAATAATTCTGCTACTAACTCTGACTTGGACAAATCTCCTTTCCTGCACAATCCTGAACCGGTGGATATATATCATGCAGAGAAGCTTGTGATAAAATCAGCGATCAAATCATTTTCGCTGTCACACACAATCTAACAGGTCATCTGCATGCTGTGGGCATTTACATCTGTACACCTCACTCCGCTCACATCAACCTACACACAGCTGGATCTGATAAAGACGACTGACGAGTCAAAGTAAGTTTTCGGCTCAAATCTGTCATCATTCTGTTACCACTTGTTTATGCAAACATCACTCCCTCATTCTAATAATAATACTTTTTGTGTTCTGTTATTCACCTGCAAAGTGTTTCGAGCTGCATTGTCCATCAGTTTGCATCTTTTACAGCATATCCTTTATAATGTAATGGAACCTGGTTGCTGTGGTTGAATTGGCGATGCACAATCACAGGGCCAGAGGGGCTGGAGAGCTGAAACCTGTGCTAATGAGACGCTATGGACCTGAGCGTGAGCAAAGCCAGAATTGTTGCATAAGATGAGAAATAGAGGCAGTACAAATGTATGATATTTAAAAATAGCATTTTGAAATAAATCTTAATTTAATGTATCTAGAAACGTTCAACAAAATCGGTGCCAAAATAAAATATATTATATAACATTCTGCTTTAAGTATAAAATTAAAGATAAAAGATATATTTTTAAACAGAAATCTTTACTCACAAACACATGTAGAGTTTTACAATTTAATATCTCAAAACATGTCTCTTCCAGAAGCACTTGCTGAAAAAAAAAAGAAAAGAAAAATTTTGGAAAATCTAGGCATTAAAAGCAGATGATCAGGTTTGATGATGCAACACTGTAGCTGGTTCCTCCTTTATTACTAACTTGTATTGTTCTCTCACTTTGAAAGTTGCTTTGAATAAAAGCATCTGCTAAATGAGTAAACGTAAACAGATTCAAATTAGTGTGATGGTTTCTCAAATAATAGATAAACTTTTTTTTTTTTTTTTTTTTTTTTTACACTTTTCTGTTCCCGGCCTCTGTTTACTGTCACGTCTTTCTTACAAAGCAAAGTGTGAATTGCATACTGTTTTGGGTATCATATTTTATATTTGGAAAAATATGATGGGAGCGGTAGCTCAGTGGTCAGGGCATTGGGTTATCAATCTGAAGGTTGGGGGTTCAAATCCCAGGTCCACTGAAGTTACCAATGTGGGTCCTTGAGCAAGACCCTTAACCCTCATTGCTCCAGGGATGTTGTGATGAACCCTGTGCTCACCTTGTAAGTCGCTTTGGATAAAAGCGTCCAATAAATGACCAAATGTATATTTATCATATTTACAAAATACAAAGAAGTCAGTGCTTTGTTCTCTCCGTATAATAAGGAATAACAGATTTTTTTCATTTTACAAACTGTATCAACTTTAGAACTAGATTTGTAATCCTAACGTAGTGACCCCTCTCTCCTGCTAGTCACTTGATCTTAACTAAGACTTAATGACCGTCTCAAATTAGGTGGCTTAATGAGAAAATCGAGTTTATGGAACTTGATTAAAACCACAGCTGTAATAAATTGTTACACCAGTACAATATTATACCTAATACAAATATGCAGACATCTGTTAAATCGCTTATTTAGTGAGACTCAGAAATGCACATTAAATAAAAAAAAACAACATTTCCTTATCACATGAAGGGAGAGGAAGTAGCGTGAGATCAGCGTGGCCTTTTTCATCCTCAACTACGCTCTGCCTGCAGCTTTCCTCAATCTGCACTATCATAATGCTGATGGAACACTTAATGACTTCCTCACACACACACACACACACACACACACACACACACACACACACACACACACACACAGGGAGACAGTGTGTCTCCTCTCCTGTCTCTTTTATGACATTCCAGCCTCTAGCTGGTCCAAAATAGCCATGCTAGCTCTGCACAGGAAGAGGGGTGTGTATGCACAGGAAGTAGCAGACAGGAGCTGGAGCCAGCAGTCTGTGATGCTACGTTCAGTGTCAGAGGTCACATCTCTGCTGGACAGAAAGCCCACATGTATATATAAAAAAAAAAAAAAAAAAAAGACAGGCGATGTAAATTTGACATATGTGACATATGTTGTTATACAAAAAGTATATGTGCAGATGTGCAGTCGTATGCAACAGCTCAGACATCTCTAATTCTATGTTTTATTAATTTGGGAACTGACACAACGTCAGCAGAAAATGACTTTTTGCATATTTCAAATGTAATGAGCAAATTTGTCAAATGTTAAATGAAATATATTGGGAGTAAAAAGACTAAAGAATGTCTTTTTGTTTATGCCCGTTTGTTTATGTCGGAGTTTAACATCTGGACAGCATTAACGGTTGCTTCCTGACAGGAACAGATACAAGCAATACAGTCACAGGTCGGCCAGTTTAGTATCTCCAATTAACCTATTGGTATGTCTTTGGAATGTGGGGGGGGGGAAACTGGAGTCACTGGAATTAACCCCAAATCGGCACGGGGAGAACATACAAACAGCTCCTGAAAATCCAACCCCAGATTCTTAATGAGAAGTGAACGTACTCTACATAAGTAATAGCTACATGTTAAATATTCATTATTCATTCATTATCTCCCGCTTTATCCTCTATTAGGGTCGCGGTGGGGTTCCCCATGCCCATCCAGGGGAGAACGTCTCGGGTGCTGGGCAGATAGACCCAGGACAGGGTGCCAATCCATCGCTGGGCACACACTCACTCACACAGACACACTCTATATGGGGCAATTTAGAGAACTCAATTAACTTGATCCATGTTTTTTTGGACTGTGGGAGGAAACCGGAGAACCCGGAGGAAACCCACGCGGACACGGGGTTAAATATTGAAGTTAGAAAATAAATATTAACATAAAAATATTTGTTTCACAAGTTAATAAGCTTTTTGAAAATAGGCTTCATAAAGAAGGCGGCACGGTGGCTTAGTGGTCAGCACGTTGGCTTCTCAGCGCTAGAGATTCCTGGTTCGAATCCCCATCTGGGTGGAGTTTCCATGTTCTCCCCGTGTCCGCGTGGGTTTCCTCCGGGTTCTCCGGTTTCCTCTCACAGTCCAAAAACATGGATCAAGTCAATCGAGTTCTCCAAATTATAGCTCCCCATATAGAGTGTGTTTGAGTGAGTGAGTGTGTGCCCAGCGATGGATTGGCGCCCTGTCCTGGGTGTATCTGCCCAGCGCCCGAGACATTCTCCCCTGGATGGGCATGGGGAACCCCACCGCGACCCTAATAGAGGATAAAGCGGGTGATAATGAATGAATGAATGAGTATTCATAAAGATTCAAAACCAAAATGCTCTCTATTACAAAGGCATTGAGATTCATGAATTTACATCTTTTTTTTAAACTCTATTGTCTTGGTTTGTCTTTTTCTATGAACACATTAGCACATCATGCATTTAAAAGCTGGAATATCACTTTTCTATACATGTGCATCACAATTAACTAATTGGTTATTAGGGACATGAACAGCACACTTGAAATCAGTCACAGTGTTCAGTTAACTCACTTGTTATGTGCTACTAAAATTACACACAAAGAATTAATGAAAATATGTTATTTAGTAGCGTTATAAAACCATAGCAACTGTCTAGAAATATCAGCAGCTTAATAATATAGACTGTAGAATGTCGTAACCAATCAGAATCATAATTCGCCTTTAAACAACTTTCAGTGTTTGACATTATGTCCCTCCAAGACAGCGTGACGAGCCGTTCACTGAATTCACGATCAACGTTATAACGGCGTGCCACTTTCCCCCATTTTTATTAATCTTAAAAAACAAGAAAACTGAAACTAAACAACAGGGATAATTTCATGGCATCTCAGGTCTTTTGTGTACTGTAGAGGACATGCTTGCTGCTTATTAAACACTTAAAAAGTTAATGCCGTTAAGTCAAGGCAGGGAGTCTAATTCTGCAGCATACTGTATTATGTCAGTGTCATGCACACTTTCAATTTTCTCTTGACTCACTTCCTGTACTCACCTCTTAATTGTCCTCTGTATCTTCATTCCTTTTTTTTCTTCTTCCATTTTTAGGACCTTCTATTGTTTCGCAGGACAGGAGTCTCAGACATAAGCATCTGTAGAGAAAATGAAAGATGTCAGGAAACACTAAGAATACAAATCTTTTACTGGCTCATGATACACGAGGCCTCCCCTTTTTTGGAATATGGTTTCCGCTTGGCTTTTTAATTCTAGTAAAGAGTATGTTAATGTTACAGCATGCAAAATCATTTTCAGAAAATACTAAGTCTGGGAAGTATCCGTTATTCCTCTGCCGTTTCCTCGGGCATGAACTGAGGTCATGACATGATTAAATGGGTTTGGTGTGGAGGGACATTAGTGTCCTGCACAAGAGCGCTGACCTTAACCTTACTAAAGACCTCGGTGATGAATGGCAAACCAAAATTTCTTCTATTATTAGTCTCTGATAACGACCTCCACTTATTTGACAGAATGGACATAATGAGCTGAGACCCCACAATCGGTTGCCACACTGATCTTAAACTACATAACTAACTGAAAATCACTAGACCCATCACTCTATATATGTTATCTATGTATATAGCAGTTTTGTAATACAGAGGCTTTTTAGGCTGTTAATTCACTCAAATACCACATTTTTCTTGATAATGTCATTGTACGCATCTTAAAATGTGTTTCTTTGCAAGATCCTATAATCTACATAACTTTAAAACAAATCTATATTTAATTTTTTTAAGGTATAATTATTACGTCATCATACAAAGACTGTAAAACACAGTGACACACAAAACACGTCATTTCAAAATCATAGAAATCAAAATCAGTTAAGTGAGTTTTAAAACGGGGTACGAACGCTGAGACCCATTAGTTTTAAGGTCATGTTTTTTACATGATGCCTAACTGTAAGCAAGATTCACATTATGAACATATTTATTTATAAACATAAGACGCTCTTGCATTTATGTTTCCTGTCGGATTGTGGGAGAACAGTGTCTGTTAATACCACTGTCAAAAATCCTAAGGATTAAGTTGTGTATTAAGTTGTGTATGTAGTAAACTGTTTAAGTTCCATGAACTGTGTTAGTTAAGTTGCGTTTGCAAAATTGTTTACAGTTTACTACGTAGTTGTCCAGACTCTCATGTGGTTTCCAAGCTTTGACCATGTTGATCTTTACCCTCTTTAACCTTTTCTGACCTGCAGTGACGCAGCACGCTGACATACCAATCTGCCAACATCTCTCCCACACACAACAGACAAGTGAGGCAACTCCGACTGACGAACATAGAAGCCCTGTTACAGATGATGCCCCTGCGTTATATGTTACTCACATGAACTTTTGAAAAGTCATGGACGGGCTGCAAATGTTTAGCTCGTGATCAATATGTCCACGAGTAAGGTGATGCAAAAACAGAACCTGGGAATAAACAACTGAGCAAAACATGATGACAGCAAGAGGCACATCAGTAACGTGAAGGTCTTACGACAACAAATGGATACACGCATTATAGTACACATTTACTATGTGACGCATTGCTCACGTTTGTTTTTCCTAAGGACAGAGTCGACGGCTGGACAAACAGAAAAACGCAAGCTGATGTCACTACAGTTGTTGTTGCATCTGTCTAATTTTCCTATTATTTATTCAATGATTGAACTCTGAAAAATCGATCATTTTGATGTAAATTTAGGTAAAGCACTTTATTTATTTTATTTTTTTTACACAACGATGTAATAATGGCCAGTCCCAAACATTTTCTATTACAAACCGTAGTAGGTAGTAAAATAAATGAGACAATCTCGTCTTTAAGTATTATTTTTTGTTTTCGGTTAAAAGCGCACATTTCTTTTCCACCTTGAAAGGTTTCTTGATGGTAACATTTGAAAAAAAAAAAACATGTCCTACAGAACGTCTTTATACCGATTGTAACAAAAGAAATCCCAGTATGACGACATAGACATCGCAAAAGGTGAGACAAACAGGCTCTTCCTGCTGCTGTGTTGAAATACATGAGAATATCTTAGAAATGCTGTAAATGATTGGCTCTTAATCAATAAGGCATCCATGAAAAATCCATGGAGGTAGATAGATTTACAAAAACAAGATTCAAGTAACCAAAGTTCATTTCATTATGATTCCTTACACACACACACACACACACACACACACTCACGTTTGTTTTCATGCACTGTGGGATAAAGATGATCATAAACATGATTATGGTGGAAAAGGTCTGAAAAGTCACTTGATAGCAGCTGTATTACCATTATCCCTGGTTCCTGGTTCAGGGAAGTGAGCCACAAATATAATCAATTATAATATTATTAAAATCATATTGATGAGTTAATATCATGGAAGATTAATAATTTAACATGAACCACATATCAAAACAAAGGTAGGCCACCTCAAACGACAGCAGTGTCTCAGCAACCACAGGCTTTAAGTAGACTGAAACTCCCTGCAAATCTAGAGTGGAATTTGTTATGGTCACGAAACAAGGAGGCCCTGATTGCCGCGTCACTTGCTGTATTTCATTAGTCAACACTGGCACAAAGAACACTGTGCACTTCCTGAGTGAAGCCTTATGCACTCCTCCACTCCTCTATGCACTACCCACCTCTTCCCCCCCCCCCCCCCGACTTTACAATAGAACTTTTTTTTCCCCTCCTTTTTAAGACACAGGTTGTCAGCCAGCGCTATCCAATATCCAATGAGCGCTCGAGTGAGGGAAACCGATGTAGTGACTGAAGAATCTGAGGAAAGGCTGCCTGCTCTCATCAGGAAATCAGCTGATGCTTGTTCATTGTTAGATGAATGAATACAGTAAATACGCTTCCGCACACACACAAGCTTTCAAGGGGACAGTCTCCCAGTGGCGGGCCGAGACGCCTGTCTAAACGGAAAGAATATAATAGACAGAGAGGGCCATTTAGACAAAGCATCTGCGCACTGGCGACACACTCTTACACAATGCAGAAGGAACAAAGCTACATTCGTCTACAGGAGTCACAGTGTCTGCACCAAAATCATTGGAACTGCACCTAAATACGCACTTACTGTACACAAGGGCATTATAGTGAAACAAGGGGTGGAGGGAGAATTGACATTCTGTAAAAGATTCTATGGAAATATCAGACACACTCTTCAGGAAATCATACCAAATTTCAGCCAGACAATGAGTTTGATTTTGATTAATTGTCATATATATTAAGAACACAGTGTGTGGGAGACTCTTATACTTGTGACTGTTCATGGTTATTGTGAAACAAAGCTTAAGTCCACTTATTCTTTTTTATCATGCTGTATGATGTTTGGCATGTTCACGCTTTGGGTCCTTTTCCATCTTACATCAGCGAGACACAGCAGTTACCCAAGTGGGTTGAAGATACACAGCCAAGTCGAGATCATTTCGACAAAATAATGCAATGTCACATTTGCATTTCCATCCCTAGTTGCAGCAATCTTTATCCAAGATTTTGTAACGACATCTTCAATCCCACAATTAAATGTGACTTTTGGAAAGACGTTCTAAACTTCTCCATTACAATTCAAACTTTAAGGGTTTTGTCGTCCTTTAGTTCATTTAGGCACTTAGCTGACTTTACTCGTCCTGTCCTGTACTGTTCTGTTCCGTACTGTACTGTACTGTAACATACATAGCATTACTTAAAAGATCAAAAGGTAACCTTTAAAAAAAACGTGTACAAGAAATCATTTCTCATAACATAACTCAATTCATATGGTGCAATCTCTTCATATTAGCATTTCACCAAAATTCATCAACTATATTCTTATGAGTCCTACTGTAACACAATGCAGGTTAACAGCGACTGTATTTACAAATAGTGCATTTGCATATAATGCAATTCCGAAATGACTCAGTTATCCATTAATCAGGGAAATCAACATTGGCACATTTAATATGTAGGGCAAGGCCCTCTCTCTTTTTTTTTTTTTTTGCTTTTCCCTGTGTACGTGTATGCGTGTGTGTATTTTGGGGGGCGTTGGCATGGTGTGTTCCTGTCCTCCAATTCAGAAAGAGCTCAGACTCCACAAATGGGAGGAGAGGCAATGACAGATGCAGGAAGGGGTGGATGATAAAGTGTGTAACATGGCCTATGTCCAATGTACATTTGAAAATCCGGTTGTCCTTGTAACAAATGATCAGTAACCCCGATGGATGTTTTTATTATGTATATAATAACATTATAACCACATAGAACTGCCAAGCTACATTTCATTGCATAGCTGAAGTTTAGTTTATTTTATTGGGCAGGTCATCGGTTTTTCTTTTCTTTTGGAAATATGCGAGATTATTAGAACTGATTCCACTGTCACTGATTATGTAATAAAACTCTGAAAAGCAGGTCACTACTCAGATGTGTCTCCTCCTATAGACCAAGACCTAGTTATTCTCTGGTAAACATGTTATTATATTTTATTCTATGACTTGGTGTGTGTGTAATTGTGTATTTCGCTGCTAAATTGAAAAGTCTATATCATGCAATCCTTCCCTCATATCCTCTGAGAGCAGCCTCGTATCTCCTGCAGCAAACTATGATTGGGAATTTAAAATAGCCCGAGAGCGTCGTCATGGTGTCAAGCTGGAGAACTTTCACAGCCCATCATTAATTTGTTGGTTTTCTTGCCCAACATAGGGTGTTGCAAAGAGGTGCAGACTGTTGCAGACTGTCAAGAGTTTACATGCAGACAGCTCACCCACATATCCAGCCTGACCTCCGGCTTTTTAAGCACAGCAGCAGTGAGGAAATATCAAGCAAAGGCCATACAAAGTCTTCTGAAACATTTAAGCTTAATGATGGTATAAAAGTGAATAGATGATCTATTTTGTATTGGGGCTGTGGAGGTTCTTAGTTTTTTCTGCTATTTTCTTTTTTAAAAATGACAACAAAAGTATAAAGGTGTCATGTAAGTGTACAACAACCAAGTTACATGTAGCAGAATTAGTGTTACGATTCACAAACGACCTCATAATTCAGAGAATCCATTAAATGTCCGGATAAAAAGAAAACAAAAGAAATCAAATCAGGTTCTAAACATATTTATTAAAGCCGCTTTTCAAAAAAACCCTTTTTTTTCAATTTAAAACCGAATTGCCAAAGCCAGAACTTTAATGGTTTATTATCGAACAGGATATTCTGTTAACATGCAATTCAAATATACAACCAGATGATGGCGCCAAAAACGCATAAACAAAATGTAGATCAGTTTCAGGGTATGATCGATCATTAACATTAAATAAATTACATTCAGAATAAAGTATTCAGAATGAAAACAGTCATAATATCAATATTATTATTATTATTATTATTATTATTTTATTAAATTCAGGATAAAAGCTCGGTATCAGTCCAAAGTCCATTGTTATGGTAAGTGGAACTGAGAACATGAACAATAAGTGGAGCAAACAGGTGGGGTGGAGTTTCAATGTTCTCCCCGTGTCTGCGTGGGTTTCCTCCGGGTTCTCCGGTTTCCTCCCACAGTCCAAAAACATGGATCAAGCCAATTGAGTTCTCAAAATTGCCCCATATAGATCACATAAGCACTAGATAAAAGTCTGTAATATAATGCAGGACATTATAGTAATGTCTATAGCATAATGAGCTTAAAAAAATAACAATAATAATAATAATTAAGTTATACACGTTTACAGTGGAAAAGATAAGTATTTGAGACCCTATTTAGCATGAAATCGGTAAACAGCAGTAAAATGACCAATAAGCACGACTTTGGATGAACTGTCACTTATATATATATATATATATATATATATATATATATATATATATATATATATATATATATATATATATATATATAATTAACAAGGAGACTGACCTTCACCAATGATCCCGTAAGGCCCAATCCAAGCACTGGAACCGAGCTGGGGGTCAATCTGAAGTCACAATGTCTGCAGCAGGTTTTTCAATCAATCCGCCTTTAAAATACTTACAAAGAAGTTTCAATTCCAATAAAAACTCCGAGTCAATGACTCATATATAACTCATATATGGGCGGTGTATGAAAGCACGTATGTAAATGAAGACATTTTAATACTGATATTATATATTGTGTAATCTTTATTAATATTTGGAGTTAGATTATAAATAATAAAACGCATCTTTGGACTGTGCTGTATTTCTGGCCTTGGTCAGTGTTGGGATTTTGTAAAAGTCTACGTAATAATTAGTGTGTATTTGCCGCCACCTGGTGGTACATTTGTACAATTGTATGTAAATCATGATTTTGAATGAATACGCGATTTTTTTTTTTTTAAAAAAGCACAATTTTAAAAACAAGCCCTGTGCTTGTAATGTCGTGACATAATGAATAAAGGTTTTTAACAGAAACACACCACCAATTTTGTTATATCGTACGACTAACGCACAGCAAACTAACTTTTGTCTTTAGCATTTGCTAACGGCCGGGACTGCGCTGATGCCTGAATGAATTCCTGCAGCATTTTAATGTTTGATGGCAATGGTTTTAACTTCAGTGAAGAAGTGGTATGAATCTTTGCCCCCCTCTCTGCCGATGCCCGAGCCTTTCATCCCTCCGAATGGCAGGTTTAAATCACGGAGGAGCCAGCAGTTGGTCCAAATCAAGCCGGCCTGCAGCTTCTGGGCCACGCGGTGCACTTTACCGACGTCACGCGACCACACGGTAGCAGACAGGCCGTAGCGCACGTTGTTCGCACGTGTGATCGCCTCCTCTTCCTGATCGAAGGGCGTTACGCAGGTGACCGGGCCGAAGATCTCCTCCTGCATGACAGCAGAGGAGTCTGTAACACCTGTGATCACCGTGGGAAGCATAAAGTACCCCGATCCGTTTTGTGGCGGGAGAGTAAGAGGGTCAACCCCTTCACCACAATGCACCTCTGCACCCTCGGCCTTCGCAAGGGCCACGTAACGTCTGACCTATTAAACACAGGAGCACAAAGTCACTCAGTACTGTTAATGTGTTTAAATACAGTATCAAAGACGTCATATACGAGTGGATTAGATTATATAGTAGCAACAATGCCAACTACTAAACTCGGCCTTGTTTCTGTTGAGTGCAGGCTGATGGTGTTTGTACGGAGCCCCTAAAGTGACATGGAAGGAAAAAAAATAATAATGCGAGATCTCGCAATAACTTTGCGAGATCTCGCAATAATTGTATTTATATTTATTGCGAGATCTCGCAAAACTAACGGTCCGCTTGCATTAAGTAGTCGCTTCAGGTGTCTCTCGTGTTGGAATTTATTAAACATAAAAAGACATGAAATGCATTATTTGTAAGGTTTTTTATACTTCGTAATGCTCTTTATTTTTGTAATGACATTTACTATTTCACAGAGTTCAAACAACTGCTGAATGACTGCAGGGAACAGAGGGAATGGTCATTTACGGGATGAGCGTGTATAATTGTAGGAATGGCCAGTTGCGGGATGAGCATGGCAAAGTGCAGGGGTGTCCGATCACAGGGTGAGCTGTAGACTTAGGGGGCAGGTAACATTTTTTAAATGTAATGATGAGACTGGGGCTCAGGAAGTCCCCACCATATATGGAAGGTCCATTCACACTCATCCACACACAGAAGGACAGTCCACCTCAGGGTTAA
Organism: Corydoras sp. C115; assembly: GCA_019802505.1. Lineage (NCBI taxonomy): Eukaryota > Metazoa > Chordata > Actinopteri > Siluriformes > Callichthyidae > Corydoras > Corydoras sp. C115. Next base: position 318,504 of record JAFMOC010000051.1, on the reverse strand, counting down.
ATACCGAAGCGGGATCTTAAAGAATTCAGAGATCTCTCATTAATCACAGTCATCTGCCATTGATGATTTAGATCTCGCATTATATTTTTTCTTCCATGGCACTTTAGGGGCTCCGTAAAAAGCTCCGTATCGCCAGGAATAAAACCTAAGATATACTTACTGTCATGTGATATTAATAACCTTAACGACCTGGAAGTACATCAATTTATAATAAACTTTTGCGAGATCTCGCAATATATTTTTTTTCTTCCATGTCACTTTAGGGGCTCCGTATGTTTGAGACTCGGTCTCTGGTTGGAGTTTAAATCATTGTGATATCTGGCTATTTAAAAAAAAAAAAAAAAAAAAACCTGCTCTAAACAATTTATTCATAAAGGCAACATCAGGAATCCAACACTTCTATCACATCAAATATCAGAACTCGAATTCAATTTTAATATATTGAGGGATACTTCATTATTATTTTTGTGAGATCTTTAGTTATTATCTAATTTATATGGTAGTGTGAGGTCTTTGTGTATGTATATATCAGGAATATCATTTAGTCCAACCTTCTCCAGGTGCTCTTTACTAATCAGGGCTCCGTTTTGGTTTGCTGGGTCCGAGGGTGATCCAGTCTTCCACTGACGGGCCGCAGCTACAAACTTTTCTAGGAATTCTGGGTAAATGCTTCGTTCCACAAAGATCCTGCTGGTGCAAAGACAAACTTCTCCCTACCAGAAATAAAAAGTAAAAAAAAAAGAGTGTATATATATATATATATATATAAGGGCGGCACGGTGGTTTAGTGGTTAGCACGTTCGCCTCTCAGCTCTAGGGATTCCCGGTTCGAATCCCCATCTGGGTGGAGTTTCCATGTTCTCCCCGTGTCTGCGTGGGTTTCCTCCGGGTTCTCCGGTTTCCTCCCACAGTCCAAAAACATGGATCAAGTCAATTGAATTCTCAAAATTGCCCCATATAGAGTGTGTCTGTGTGAGTGAGTGTGTGCCCAGCGATGGATTGGCGCCCTGTCTTGGGTCTATCTGCCCAGCGCCCGAGACGTTCTCCCCTGGATGGGCATGGGGAACCCTACCGCGACCCTAATATAGGATAAAAGCGGGAGATAATGAATGAATGAATATATATATATATATAAAGCCAGGATCAAGTCATTCATGTGACTGCACACTGTAATAATTAATATTCAGTTCCAGATTTTTCAACACATTCTTAAAGCCGATAGACAGAAGCTACTGAGTTGCAGGAGCCGTGGTTCACACAACCCGTATTAAAATGAGGATTTGATCAGTTCACTGAGAGCTGTACCTGATTGTAGAAACTGGAGCGCACAGTGTGGCTGATGCATTGCTCGAGATCAGCATCAGCAAATATGACGGCTGGGTTTTTCCCTCCCAGCTCTAATGAAAGCTTTTTACAATGAGGGGCGCTACGCTCGGTTATCAGTCGTGCTGTAGCTGTGCTCCCCGTGAAAGAAATCAGTGGTACATCAGGATGGGAGACAAGAGCATCACCCGCACGCTGACCTGTACCGAAGACAATGTTCACGACACCTGGGGGGAAACCTGCACACAAAGAGACACACACAAAATCATTTCTTAATTATTATTTATGTATTGTGTGTAAACTTCTCAGATACATATTCTATTAATTGTAAAGTTTGGTGGTGGAGTATGTCCCAGCTCTCACTGGGGAACACAGGGAAATATTCTGCACGGGTCTCAGTCAACCATAATGCAGACATATACTCATTTTTGGATATAATTTAGCATCAGTGTCAAATATTATATGTCTTTTGAAACTCAAATCTCCAGAAAAAGCCCAGGTAGATATCAAGAACATGCAAACTCCACACAAAAAGAATCCAACCAGGACACCCAACCAGAAACTGAATTCAGGACTTGCATAATGGGAGGCCACCAAACAATTAATTTGACTAGGGATGGCCAAACTGCACTATACTGTGAGTGCACACACACACACACACACACACACTTCTCACCAGCCTCTTCCAGCAACTGGCACATCATCCAGGCAGTGACTGAGGTCATTTCGCTGGGCTTGGCAACCACTGTGTTACCCATAGCTACAGCTGGAGCTATTTTCCAGGTAAGAAGGTAGAGGGGGAGGTTCCAGGGGCTGATCAAACCAGCTGTGAGGAAACAAGAGACCAAATGCAACAAATGTCAAACTTAAAAGACAATCATCGTGAGGGCAAAACCCTCTTGTGAATTCCGCCACTTCTTTACTGCCCTTACCCACGCCAACAGGGCAGCGCACGGTGTAGCTGAGGCAGCCCATGTGGTCCATCTCATTGCACTCATTGGTGTAGTGTCGGACGGACGAGGAAAAGAACCTGAAGTTTTCAACGGCACGTGGGATGTCCACATTACGAGCAAAGTTTAATGTTTTACCTACAATAAAATAAAGCAGCTATATTAATGATTCTCTGTGCAGCTGCTCCGACACATTTTATGTAACACGTTATTTTTTTAATCTTTAAGTTGCACCTGAGTGAACACAATATTGGACTGAGTTTTAAAACCATTAGATGAATTTTCTCATTAAGCTCAAAGTAGACTGTTTACTGTGTCTACTTTTGTACAGACATGTAATGTGTAATAATGAATCATTTCCAAAAACAGATTACAATGTCTTATATTTTGTCTTATTCGTTTCATTTAACTTACTTTTAGAACCTGTTTAAAAATATGTGATGAAGCCTTAGGGCGGCACGGTGGCTTAGTGGTTTAGCACGTTCGCCTCTCAGCGCTACGGATTCCCGGTTCGAATCCCCATCTGGGTGGAGTTTCCATGTTCTCCCCGTGTCCGCGTGGGTTTCCTCCGGGTTCTCCGGTTTCCTCCCACAGTCCAAAAACATGGATCGAGTCAATTGAGTTCTCCAAATTGCCCCATATAGAGTGTGTCTGTGTGAGTGAGTGTGTGCCCAGCGATGGATTGGCACCCTGTCCTGGGTCTATCCGCCCAGCGCCCGAGACGTTCTCCCCTGGATGGGCATGGGGAACCCCACCACGACCCTAATAGAGGATAAAGCGGATGATAATGAATGAATGAATGATGAAGCCTTAGGACACATTTAAATTTTACAACCTTTAAAGCACCTCAGTATAGTATATGTTAAAGTGGGTGATGGTTCATATGATATTTACCCTGATCTTTAGATTCAGCCTGAGCAAATTCCTCCACTCGAGCCTCGATTAAATCGGCCAGTTTATTAAGAACTTGCGCTCTCGCTGCAGGACTTTTGGTCGACCAACCAGGAAAGGCATCCTTAGCTGCCTTTACTGCGGCATCCACCTAAAGGCAAATTACTTTATTAAGTACTCACAAACATGTGGCATAAAAACCAATAGACTCATCTTTATCATGTCCATTTCATATCCCAGCAGGTTTTGAAACATAGAAATATGAAACATGGAGAGAGAGCATGCAAACTCCACAAAGAAAAGCAATAAAGAAATAAAAAGAGAATCTTCTAGCTGTTATACAATTGTACATACTGCACAGACTCTGAGCTCCTGGTGTCGGTCAGATTAAAAATATAAAGGGGGTATAGGAAGGAAACTCAACATTAAAAATGAGAAATGGAGGTGTGGTTACCACACACACACAACTGGTTTCTGACCATATTAGTGGACATACAGGAGAGGCATGATTAAATGCATTTAACAGCAGAACAACTGTAAGAGGAGTTTCCAAAAACACTTATCCCTCACCTCCACAGCTCCACTGTCTGGTACCTTGCAGTAAACTTTTCCAGTAGATGGATCATAGGAGTCCAGGTAACTGGCACAGGGCACGAATGCCCCATTAATGTAATTCTGTAGCACCAGGCTCATGTTGTTAGAGTTGGGCATCTACTGCAGGACGAGCAAAGATCTGACAGGTGAGGTTTTAGTGTCTGACTACGTGTTGTAAAGAGGTTGCCAGATTGTGTGATTGATCTCCAGGTTGGGGTTTAGAAAACCTTCAGCACCACTATGCTAGACATTTAAAATAACACGTAAACCTTTTAAAAAATAAACATGAAATAAAAGCCTTTTAATCCAGGTCACTGTTTATTGGATGGAGCTGTGACATCACTGTGGCTGATACAATCATACCAGTGCAACACACTACTCCACATCAGTGTTATCACTAAAGTGCCAAATAATACACGTCTTTGGTGGTTCTAAACACTAGAGAACATTGTAAAGTGGACTTTACAGCAAACTGAAGTACAGGGAAAATGTTAATCTGTTATTGTAGAACTACAAAGTGCCTTCATATTGTAAGTGGAGCTGAAAAACTGGACTTGTTTTTTGGGGACTATGTAGCCATACATTTATAAAAACCTATTTTCCTTATTTTTCCAATCTGGCAACCAATGTCCATAGTTTGATTGTGCAATGCTTGTGCTCTTTCACTCAGTGCTGCAGCTTTATTATTAACTCAGAATGTCTCTTATGGTGCACTAATGGAGTTCATTATTAAGTTCACCAAACTAATCACCTTTTAACTTGTATTTACTTGTAAAATGACTTGTAAAACTAGAGTTTTGCTAGTTAAACTAGATTAGTTTACTCTATTTTTAAGAAGAATAGAACCCAACGATTTTCATTAATTTTAGAAGTTGCAAAAAAAATAAATAAAAGTGGGGTTCTGAAGCGGACACTGCTCAGGTAAAACGCAGAGAACCATCTTGGCCTAGTGACCATTTCATGATAAAGTATAATACACAAACACCTCGATACTTCAGATCACCTGCCAGCACGTTGTTGACCAAACCCACACAGAACATACAAAACTCCACGCCACTCAGGAATTAAAACTCAAAACCTTCTTGTGAGAAAAATGCAAACAATTAAACAATTAATCCCCCAATGTAACAGTTTTAAATGCACCCAGAAGCTGCCCTGCATGTCCATAAACTCTCAGCTGTTTCGAAATCAGACCCACTGAGACTCACTGATGTCAATATATTGATTTTATTCTTTTGGCAAAGCACATTTGAAATTGGCTGGATGTACTGGATGTACTGGTGTAGCCAAAAAAATATGACTTTTTTTTTTTAAAGTAAATGTAGTATATTATTTTGAAAATGGTCCTGGAGCTATAAGAATAATGTAGTTTTGAACAGTTACAGAAAGCGGTCTTAATTACAGAACCAGATTTTCTTTCTATAAGTAATACAGCCAGTGGAAGTTACTCTTCCGTTCAGGATTGGCCCCTTGACACTTGTAAAAATAAAGTATAAAACATAAAACTTCAATATAGAGTATTCAATCAGATTCTCTGAAGATGAACGACAATCTCCTTTTTAAACATGATCACTGTACCGCCAACAAATGCTGTCTTTGCCAATTCATTAATTTTTCTAATTCACTTAACCTCATAATTTAGGTTCATCAAGGTTGCTGAAGCCTATCCCAGCTGTCACTAGGCAAAACGCGGAAATTTTCTGCACAGGATGCCAGTTTAAAAGATACTAAGAGAGAGTAAGTATTTCAAAATTGACATTTTCTAAACTGTGAATGAAAAACTGGGCTCATACAGACATGAGGAGAACATGCAAACTCCGTAAATAAAGTACCTTTTCTCCTCCCCAAAGATCGAACCTAGGACCAATTTGCTGTATGGCAACTTAATGCACCATGATGCTGAATTAGTTTTTTTTTAACATAATATTTTGCTAATAGTTTTAGCACTAGGTTTTGTTTTAATCATGTTCAGAGGTGCCAATACACACGGATCAAGAGTAGCACGGCTGTTTATAGCGAAGCTACATAACTGCTTTATTCAACTTATAACAATCATTTAACTTATGATATTTGTAACTGCAGAAGAAAACCAAAGCATGATTAGAAAACCTATTTTCTGAATATTTAAGACTTAAACGCTGGAGAAATATGTTGGGTGAAACCTCCATTAGCCTCAAAGTTCCAGGACCAAGCAAACATCAGACTGCAAGCTGATACCTGATTCACTACATTCAAAATGTGCAAATCACATAAACCCAAAAACAGTTCATCTTTATATTACTGGAGATTCAGCTGAGAAGAGGCTGCACTTCAATCACCTGCTGTTCATTATGAACCCTAACCAAATCCTGCAGCTCTCGCTCAGTCACCTCTGGGCGTTGCACCCTCTCCATCTGCACTGGTGCTTAGCTGTAGTGTCATTAGTAAAACTACATGAGGTTTATGGAAGGTTTGCTTCATTCCAGCTGTAGTGAAACAGAAAATGAATGCATATTTGTTACTTATTTGGCATTTCTGATACCAAAGCCCTTAATTATGATAAATATTTATTATCACGGACGATAAAAACAGCCCTCCCCCAATATTCCCTGCTTGAAATGAGGTTTTTGCTTTAGGCTTTTAGTCATAGACAAAAATGAAACCAAAGGGCATAAGACCCTGATCATCAGTTTGTTCATTGGTTTAGATGGAAGAGAATGAGTAGAGACACTGTGTGGAGTCTGGAGCTGTTAATACACATGCTGTGCAGGTCCATAGAGGTGTGATACGAGCGAGGTTGTGATGAGGATGCTGTTTTATCTTCAGGTTGAACTGCACTTTTGAGTCAGCATCTTTATTCTTTAATCTGTAATCACAAACAAATTGAGGTTAATTAGCATTAATTAAATGTGACATTGTAATGTAATGCTGTGTTTAAAGACGTGTGTGTGTGTGTGTGTGTGTGTGTGTGTGTGACCTCAGTGACGACCCCAGCAGCAATCGTTGAACCAACATATCGAAGCATGAAACGTCCGAGTTCTTTGTAATCCTTGTAAAGTTCGAGAGCAACTGGCCTCTGGGTCTGTATCTCCACCACTGCATTCTGCCCTTTAGTTATACATCTATACACACACACACACACACACACACACACACACACACACACACACACACACTTTAGGAATCCGGTCATTATGGATCAAAGGACCTTTTTTTCCAGATTTGAAATAGAACTAGATTAATGTAACTACCCTGATTGTCAAATCATACATTCATTCATTCATTATCTCCCGCTTTATCCTCTATTAGGGTCGCGGTGGGGTTCCCCATGCCCATCCAGGGGAGAACATCTCGGGCGCTGGGCAGATAGACCCAGGACAGGGCGCCAATCCATCGCTGGGCACACACTCACTCACACAGACACACTCTATATGGGGCAATTTTGAGAATTCAATTGACTTGATCCATGTTTTTGGACTGTGGGAGGAAACCGGAGAACCCCCAGGAAACCCACGCGGACACGGGGAGAACATGGAAACTCCACCCAGATGGGGATTCGAACCGGGAATCCCTAGTGCTGAGAGGTGAACGTGCTGACCACTAAGCCTCCGTCAAATCATACAGCTAAACAAAATGAACAATAGTGATAATGAAAACCATTACAGTGAGGCTGATCATAAAACACATCATGTTGCCATATCAACAGTAAGCCAGCTTACATCACAACAGCGTTCCTAAGCTCTTAATGGTATACAGTTCTGCAGCTCACTGCTTAGTTCCTCTTAATTCTAACAGTCAGATATAAAAGAGTCTTCTTGTCTAGTTTTCTGAATCTCTTATGAACTGATGTGTGTAGATATTCATGAGTTCAACTTACTTGGGTTTCTTCTTTAAAACTTCTCCACTGCTTTTGTGAAGGACACTGATGAGTTTCCTGATGGTGGCCGGCTCACTGACCGTCTGATAATGTAACAGCACCTGTTGATTTCACATCACACACTCACTATTGTGGTGTAGACCATGTCTGAACAGTGTTGGTCCGTTTGTCAGGTGTGCATTCTCTTGCATTGCATACAAGTCAAAAGTTCAGACACGCTTACTTTTTGTTCCAAGTTCCACTTACTGTAAAGATGGACATTGTAGTTCTACAGACTGGAGTCCATCTGTTTGTGGACTACCGTACATACTGTGTACGTCCCCCTTACTCTGTTCTCTAATAAACCATCAGCCATGTTATACCTGTTCTACATTTACATTACATTTAGTCATTTAGCAGAAACTTTTATCCAAAGCGACTTACAAATGAGAACACCACAAGTCAGAACCAATGGAGAAAACCAACTATACTGTAAATTCTTCAAACCTGATTGTTATTCGATCCTGCGGTCCCCCCCCCCCTTTTTTTTTTCCTACAACAGGTACTTGTTAAAGAGATGCGTCTTCAGTAGTTTCTTAAAACTGTTTAGTGATTCTGCCTTACGGACAGAGTTGGGAAGATCGTTCTACCATTTTGCAGTGGTGAACGCCACAGAGTGAGAATCAGCTCCTTGGTGAGGTGGAACCACCAGGCCAATCATCACTGGAGCAAAGTGAACGAGTCGGAGTGTATTTTGAAAAGATAGAGTGAAGGTAGGAGGGGGAAGATCCAGAAATGGTTCTGTATGCCAGAGTCAGTGACTTGTACTGAATGCGAGCAGCTACAGGAAGCCAATGGAGGGAAATGAGTAATGGAGTGACATGAGTTCGCTTGGGCTGGTTAAACACGAGTCGGGCTGCAGAGTTTTGAATTAGTTAAAGAGGTCTGATTGTGTTCTGTGATGGCCCTGAACAACAGAGAACAAACAGGGGACTTGCAACAACAATGAACTCAGATGGACGACAGTCTGTAACTACAAAATCCATCTATATAGGTAAGTGGACACAAAAAAAAAAATGAGCAAGACGTGGGTTTGTGGATTTTGTATAAACTCACAGGGAAACCTTGTGTTATGGGAAGTTCAATGTTGAACAACAAGATCCGGGCCTTGAACCGTGTGCAGGCTTTAATTGGCACTTTGGGATCACAGAACACACAGCCCACACTGCGGAGAGAAAGGAAAATATATGAGATGAGAATTCCTTTTATTACTGTTTTAACCCACATATAAACCACATTTGCATTCAGTTCACATTATGAACCAATGAAACTGATAATCATTTATGGATCTGCATGTGATTTACTTAATCTTGATGATGTCCATGCCTGTGACAGTTAGGCTGACGTGATCTCCAGCAGCCGCCCAGTCCATCGCCTCGTCATGTAGAGTAATTCCTATACAAAGAAAATATATATATATATATATATTTCCTGCTCGATTCAACTATGACCACAAGAGGGCAGTGTCACAATTCATTACAAAGATAAATGTGTGGTCATTCAGCAGAAATACTTATAAACACTGATTTTGTCACGCACATAAAGACTGGCCACTTCATTAGGTACAGTCCCTTGTTCCTATACTCGTTTATTTCATCACCATATGGACATTTTGCAAATCTGAATCTGGTGCTACCTTTCACAGTGCAGGTCTCATTTGGCGGCATGGCCAGCGCTTTGTCTCCTGTCTGGATGAAGCCGGCCTCGATCTTTCCCGTTACGCAGAAACCCGAACCCTGATCTGAGGGCAAAGTAACGAGACATGTTTTAATACACACTGTGTGCTCTCCTTCACATTTACTGCACAGACATGATGTAATCTTGATGTCCCACGTAATATTGTCTTATAATGACCTTTAATATAAACAGATTATGTCTTTAAGATCAGTGTACTGTATCATTTATTAATGGCTGAAGTTTTATGAATATGTAAATCAGGCACACCAGTCTTTCACCTGAGTGGAAACCCCATACACCAACCTTACCACTTCTGAGAAGCTGATGACCAGAGCGGGGAGTGAGTTAAAACTATTTAAAGATAATCTGTTCCTCCAGTTAAGTCCTTGTCCCTTAGATATGTGCATTCTTAAGGATGTGTAAAAAACATCAAGAACTCAGTCCAGCTCCATCTGCACAAGAGTTCCAACTAATCTCATAACAGAGGTTATGCTTTGCCTTCTGGTTCATCTGACCCTGACACATGCACGATCACCTACGGCTCTTCTGGATAACGTAGGTTAGTTAAAACTTTTGAGAAAAGGGGTTTGAGACTTAAGGAAAAGATGAAAAAAAAAAAAGCTTAAAAGTTGCACTGAATGAAGATGAACTTTATGCTACAAACGCCAGCATTTACACTTTCCTGCAAACTTGTACTCTGAAAGGCTGTGAAAACAAGCAAAGCAACATGTAAATGGAAAAAGAAAGAGAGGTGAGAATAGTGAGGGTGTGAATGACTAAGCTAAGGAGCAGCTTAAAACACAACAATATAAAGTCTGCAGGAAAAGGTGCAAATGCAGCAAACCGACCGGGTTCGAGTTAATGGATGCTGACTGACCTTTAAAGACGTCTGAGACGCAGAGTCTGAACGGTTTCTCCACTGACCTCTGAGGCGCTTTAAACAAGTCTGCAATAAAAAGACAGGAGATGTAGGAGGCAGTCAGACCGCAGACATCAGACATGTTCGTTTATATCTGTACATGATTCCAATAAGAAGATTTAGAGTTTACTGAAGATCAATTTAAACAATGATAAAGTGCACATGCACAGGTATTTTAAAGGTTTAGACTTGGTTTGATTGCTTATTACATGACTGAACTTGTTTCATCATCAAAAAATCCAGCTGTCATAAGAAGAGGCTAAATGTATTTGGTTTTTAGATTATTCATCCATCTCATTTTTGAGAAAAACCCGAAGGGATTTCCTTAAAATTTGGCAAAAGCGTTTACAATCAGCTTTAACACTCAGCGGAGGTCACAGTCAAAGAACCGTCGAAAAAGCCACAATCCAGCTTCCCAAAATGACATCATTAAGAAGCTGGACTGTTATGACCTCTATTTAGACATTCTTTTTTTAAATCCATTTATGGTATTTTATTCAACCCATTGCTGGTTCGTATCCCGGTTCTGAATCAGGCGAAATGCACAATAATCCACAACCTGTCATTTAAAATCACATTTAAAGGCAATTTATCTTTAATTCATCAATTATGTTTCTGGCATGTGGAAGAAAATCACCGAAATTCATCCATAACCCTACAACCCTGGCAAGATTAAAGGGATGATTATCTCTGATTTAATAAAAAGTATCTGGATTTGTATTTGTATTTGCAGTCCTGCTAGGATGTTACAACGAAGACCATTGTGAACATTCAGAGGTTTTATTTTTTACAGTTAATGGATCCCTAATAATTTTAACCCCACCAGGGTGTAACGGTCACATCGGCCTCTTTGAGGGTTCAGGCTTAGAGCAATGTAAAGCTTTTTTAAAACAGTGTACTATTGCAAAAAGATCTATATATCTATATTTGGGTTGACCACTCCGACAGATCTGCCATCTCTTGGAATGATTTTAAATTTCACTGAGACACATTTTCAAATTCATTAAGTATTTACCATTACACTTCGTTATTTATGTTAATGGCTGGGAAGAAAATTTAACAGCCCTCGTTTACTCTGCAGGTTTCGACTGTGGGATATGTTGTTGCCCCAGTGAACATGTGGTCCACAAGGAATATTTAAATCAACCGAAATTATTCAATCAAATCTAAACAAAGGACTGAAAAAAGTGAAAGTATAAACAGAATCTGTGAAAATCATTCCAAACTCATTTATAACCACCAAGTTCTGTAGCCGCCGTGGCAACCACAGATCACTGATATACTGTGCATTCACATCCATTAGCGCCACCCATGTTTACATTACACGTATAGAACCGATGACGACACGAAGAACAGGAAACACAACGCACTGCGGTCCCTGATGCTTACCATCACATATACATATAGAACCGAAAAGTTCTATATGTATTCAAGAGCACATGATGCGCCATCGTTTGACCTTCAGTGTTACACAAAGGCCCAAAATCAATACCGCTTACAAGAAGTACAGATGCATCACAGTTCTGTTTACATGGTTGCTTATGAGTAAATTCCTTCTTGACCGAAAGCATCATCCTCCGGAAAGCATTCATCTGCATTTCTTACACATTTTAAACCAGCGAACCACAACTGCTTTCATTACGGTCATGGGAAAATATGAAAGCATGCCCTCCTTTAATCCTGCTTTTATTTATCGAGGCCATTATAACATGGTGCCTATCCATCCTGCATTCAGAGCCATGTACTAACATAATTTCAGGAGGAGTAGTAGATGCTGCAGGAGAAACCGGCTGCAGAAATTTAGAAAATTTGGAAATATTCTTTGATTTTTACATTTTAGTCTTCCATCACACCTTTCAGAATTTAAAGCATCAAACATTGAATATCAGGACCTTATTATGTTACATCCTAATAACCAGTGCTGACAGGTTAATGTCACCTAGAGTTAATGATGTGATTCATATTTCAGTTGCACGGCTGAGGGAGAAGACATGTCTAAATGATAACGCATGCACATTATTTAATTCTACTTTGCCACCTGCAGAACTTGAAAGTTGCCCTAAACTGCACGGGGACTTTTTTTTCTGAGTCAGTACGTCTATACCAGTTTTGCTGCAGTGATGCTTTCATATGCAGTTTCACTGGGTAACTGTTAATGGAAAATCCTTTATTATAAACCCACATTTTCCTTCCATCCACTTCCAATCGATCAGTTAATAAACACAAACACACGACGTGAACGTACCGATCTGTTCCAGTAGACATGGGCCTTTGTACCAGGCAGTGAGGGCGGCTTCTTTGCTTCTGCTGGTAAGATTCTCACCTGAAAGTCCACTGGTGGGGATGTAATAAACATCAGACTCCTGCAATGACAACGTCAACACGACTTTACAGACGGATCACGGTGACAAATCTGAACTCGTATGCAAATAGAATGTTGCTATGGACTGTCCCTCTGTCCCTACAAGACTCAGTATTGTGCATGAGATGCTGAAAACTTAATCCATTCATCCACCCGGTCAAGCCTTCTCAATCTGGTGGTCTGTTTCGTCAGTCCGTCCATCTTGTCTAGTCACCACTGTCCATACGTCTGGCTGCTGTTTGTCTTATCTAAACGTCTCTGTGCTTCTCTGACCGGCCTCTCAAACCTGCCAGCTAATGATCCTAAATGATCATCCTGATGATGATGGCGTGGTTTACTTATGTAGGAATACATCTTGTGCTTTGTGTTAGAAAACGGTGTTTCTCCCTGCGGGTCTGGAGGGGAGATTTGCAGATTTCAGATAAGAAGTTATTTCTTTTCTAGTTTCAGAATTCAGAAAAATGATGATAATCTGCAGCGGCTTTCTGCGATCTGAGGATGCACTTGCTTAACTAAGCCATGATGACTGAACTAAATGAATCACTTACTAGATAAAAATCTGATGTTTTACAAGTTTCACAGTAAAAGCAGCTCATAGAAAATACAGTGTGATACCTTGAAGCCAGCTTGCTTGAGAAACTGACTGAGCTTAGCGATGATGTCTTGAAATCTTTCCTGCTGCCAATTTACCTGAGGGTATTAAGTACACACATTCGTACACACACACACACACACACACACACACACACAAACGAGAGAGAGCTGTAATATGAAAGTTCTCAGGTGCATCACGACTGACGTTACTGTGGTAACAGTGGATGTTGTGGTCGCCTCAGTTACCCACCTGGTCCATCTTGTTAACAGCGATAGCGAGCTGAGTGACACCAAGAGATCGAACGAGGAGAGCGTGTTCCCTGGTCTGACCACCTGCCTCAAAACCAGCCTCAAACTCCCCCCTGCTGGCATCCACCACCAACACTGCTACATCTGCCTACACACATACACAACACAGTTCTAAGTTCTGTAAAACAATTAAAAACACTAAATTAAGGGAAGAACATAGAAACACAAAATTCAGGAAGTTTGGTGGATTTTGTCCCATGACAAGAAGCATTAAATTAATATTCTGTGCTATTTATTTTATTTAAATCTAGCGTCTGCTGTCGTCTCACGGCAGGAGGCTTTTAGGACTCGGTTTTGAGGGATTTTTTTTTACTCCAGAATAGGTACTTTTTAGGCCCCATGTGTAGGACAAGTGCACAGTGGAAAAAATAAATATATATTAAGAAAAAAAACAGTTATGTGGCTTGGAACAATCACAGTGTTCTCATTTGTCCTGTACTATACCCAGTGTATAACACACAGTTTATTTTATACATAATGGAATCAACAGTGAGATGGATGTCTGCTGATTCAGTTTTCAGCTTGAGATTTGCATTAGCGCCTGTGTTAACTCCTTCACCTAGTCGGCTTTTCAGTCTGGTGCTTTTTTTATGGTTTTGTGGTTAAAAGCTAAACCATTTCTCAGCAGCTTCTCTACAGGTCATGGATGCATGATCAGTGTGTCTATACCAGCCATGTAAATCTACTGGTTCCTCACAGTTTATTAGCAAGTCAAGCTAAAGTATGCAGATTTAAATAGTTAATTACCCTACCTAGGTATCCTAAGGATCTATCTTGGGACCATTACAATTGTATTTTACAGCTATAAATGTGTAAAGAAAAACCCTCTGTATTTTATTGCATCCTAAACACCAAACTTGACCTTAGGATAAGTTCCATAAATGTCAGAGTCATTTAAAATAATAGAACACTTTAGGCTAGTTAAACAATATACACTCACATTCTTGGTACTCTTTAACCCTTTAAAATGTGTACGAGCCTGTGAGCACACACTTTCATGCAGGGGACTTTTTTTTCATTCTCTACAAATATGCTTACTCAGCAGTCAGTAAAAAGGAAGTGAGTAACTGTGGCCAGTAGAACGTGAGTAATTTCATTCATGCACATGAGCCCAAACACACGGAATCCACTCATCTGTAGAGTGCTAGTGTGGGTTCCATCCTTGGCAAGCTCACCCAAAAAGCTCGGGGTTCATTCAGACCTTCGGTGGCTCATTGTGCAGAGTCATTAAAGCCTTCATGGCCCCTCACTTCCTCTCGCACACAGACAGCACAGTATTCAGAGGGGTGTTGTCACATTAAAGCAGTGCAGCAAAAAATCAAACCTGAGCTGCTCCTGTGATCATGTTGGGGATGAAGTCCTTGTGTCCCGGTGCATCCATCAGAGTTACCACTTTAGAACTGGTTTCAAACTTGGTCATTCCCACATCCATGGTCACCCCTCTGAAATACAAGAGGGAAAAGAGTGAGACAGAGACATCACAACAAACTCCTGCTATTTGCACCAGTGTTGTATCTGCTGCTTATTCATCATAGAATTGTACAGAGGGGTGTGTGTGTGTGTGTGTGTGTGTGTATATATATATATATATATATATATATATATATATATATATATATATATATACACACATACATACATACACACACATATTTTCTTCATTTTTTGTATTTTTGCTGAGAGAGAAACTGTTTTTCGATTCTTCCTTGCCAAGGACATATTGAGAATTGACAATATCTTTAAATCCTTAAATCCTTGATATATAAAATTATATTTTATATTAAAACAAATAAAAAACAACAACAAACTGAACAATATCTGTAAGAAGAAACTATTCAAGACATAAATAACCTGAGAGGAAAACCTGTCTATTGAAGATACTGCTCATAATGATAAAGTGAATTTTTGATCTGATCTCTTATTTATTTTGGACTGCTGTCCTGGTCTTGGTTTTTTTAATGAACTCAGCTCTAGTGGAACACTGCAACTCCATAGTGCTGGATTTGGAATCTCGGTGTTTTAGTCATATCGACAGATGTCATTCTCCAAACCAAAGCAATACTGTTTTCTTCACTTTAGTGAACAATATAATCTGTTCTAGTTCATATTTCATTCATAGATGATGACGTCCTTCTGATACATAAATATGACAATTTGTGGTATAAAAAGGCATTACACATCCCAATTTGTTTATCAATTTAACATAATATGTAAAACAAAACAAAAAAATCTTAATTAAGGTCTGGAACATCACAGATGTGGATCTCAGGAGGAACTGTTACATAACGCTGCTTTAAGATGAAATGTTTATGATCAGACGGTCATCCTGGAACAGTCCACACTGACCTGTCTCGCTCTTCTCCAGTCTCATCCAGTACCCAGGCATAGGCGAATGAAGCTTTGCCAGCTTTCTTGGCCTCCTGCTCATATTTGTGCATGGTGCGTTTGTTCACGTTCCCCAGTAGATAAAGCAGGTGTCCCATCAAAGTGCTTTTTCCAGCATCCACATGACCTGAGTGAAGGAAGAAAATAAATGTTAATAAAACCATTTATGACATTTTAAAATGCACAGTGTGAGTGAACATTCACTTCACTGCCTGCATCAGTCTCTCATTAGAATCAGCACTTGGATTGGCTGACGTGCCAATGCATTACTGATTGTTGGTGCCAGATGGGCTAGTTCATGTCATCTAATCATCTTGATAATTAATGACCTCTCAACCTTCTTAAGGTCATGTCAAATGTGCAGTGGGGGGGAAAAAAAAAAAAAAAACACAAAAAAAACCACAGGAGGTAGGCACAATACCCAAACCACCAAGACATCAGTGTCCACCACAAACACAACATGAGAATTTAAAAGGACAGACTGACCTCAAATCAAAATATAAAAACCACATACCTATGACGACAAGGTTTAAAAGCGGTTTCCCTCCCTGCCGCTGCTCCAGTTCGGCACGAATGTTAAGCTGCTGCTTGTTTTTGCTGGTGGAGCGTGGTGCGCTCGGTGTGTGTGCCTCCTCCACCATGTTCCTGATTTGGAGGGGGTCTCTGGAGCTGACGCCACCGTTGCTTCAGGACTCGGACACCTGCGTACAGATGGGCTGACGCCATTTTCTTCTGAGCTGCACATAGGAGAGATAGAGATTACATTATGTAGTGGATATCGGTTTTATTTACATTTATATACATATGACCTCAATATATAAATTATAAAACTCCGAAATTTAAGAAGTTGAGCAGCTATCGTTGGCCGAAAAATTCTCTTGGTGAATTCACAGGAGAGGTTTAGAAAGATTTTGACCTGGATTACCAAATCTGAACATGCTTTACATGGTACCTCCTACAAAACGATAACATGACCGTGGTGCTATATAATAATGCTGTTAGTTAATAGAAAACAATGTGCTAACTGGGTCAATTAAATAAAGAGAAAATACTGTTTCTGTAGAATTTTGGGAGCTTTCGTTTTAAAATCTGGAATTACAAATTTGTTGCTTTTTAAATATTGATTTAACTTCAATTCCTTCATCTAAAAACCTATTTCACTAATATTTAAAGCCTGTAACACTGGGGTAAACCTATTCTAGCCAAGAGATGAGTGACATTAGGCTGAACATGTAATAGTAAGCTGGATGTTTCAATGGCAAACAAAACAAGCACCAAGTGAATCCTAATATCTTTGGGACGAGGTGTTTCAAATGCTTTAAGCAATTACATCTTTTTTTGGTTTTAAGGTCTAGAACATATTGGCTTTTATATATTTGTATTTAAATATTTAGGGTGTTCCACCTGCAGATCACTCAATAGCCCCTATTTCCCCCCTTATGGGTGTGGTGTGTGGTTAAAGGCGGGTAGGTGATAGTCTGTGGCTTTGTGTTTGCATGTTTATGTGAATAATCTGCACACAGCAGCCACTCCTGTGGTTTTAATACAGAACGTGCAAAGTCTCATTTACCATGATGCACTGTAAACGATCTGCTGGAGGAGAAACCGTTCGATGCAGACCCGAAATTCTAATCTTACTTCGGCGCAGAATTTAACAAATCACTCGTAACGATATGGATTTAAAAATTAAATACTGATTTCAAACAAAAGTAATAAGTTACAACTTTCTCAAGAAGGTCAGAAAGAAAGCATGGTATTACTTTGGCACATCAAAGCCCATTGTCTGCTTCTTCCCAGTGACGATCATCCGGGCCACTTTGGGAACCACCTCCGTTTCCAGCTGACTCTCAGAGAGCTCCCGAAGTTTAGCTGCATCATGGGAAAATACATTTGAAATACGGATGAGAACGATGCATTCAGCATGTTAACCTAAAAAGAAAACCTTTTTTTTTTTTTTATCACAAACTGATTCTGAAGAAGCACGTTAGTCAAATTAAACCTGACATGAAAATACAGTATTACTCACAGGAATGAGTCAATGACGAAAAAGACCTATAAAACGAGTGTTTTTGTGCTTTTTACACTACATGCGACATCTTATTTCAGTATAAAGAGCTTTCAGATGAATCTGGCTTAAATAGGAAACAATCAGGTTATTGTAAAATGTTTAGATAAGACCACACAATAGAACTGAGTAGATGCATTAATTACCAGAGGGGTCTCTACATTCATTCATTCATTCATTATCTCCCGCTTTATCCTCTATTAGGGTCGCGGTGGGGTTCCCCATGCCCATCCAGGGGAGAACGTCTCGGGCGCTGGGCAGATAGACCCAGGACAGGGCGCCAATCCATCGCTGGGTACACACTCAAACACTCAAACACACTCTATATGGGGCAATTTAGAGAATTCAATTAACTTGATCCATGTTTTTGGACTGTGGGAGGAAACCGGAGAACCCGGAGGAAACCCACACAGACACGGGGAGAACATGGAAACTCCACCCAGATGGGGATTCGAACCGGGAATCCCTAGCGCTGAGAGTCGAACGTGCTAACCACTAAGCCACCATGCCGCCGGGTCTCTACATGTACAATGAAATTAATCTGCTAAAAAATTTTTTACCTCTGAAGCAAAGAAACTAAACATTTGTTAAAGTTCGACATGTGATTGTGATTCTTTGCGCAGTTGTACAACGCTTTTGTGCACAGACGGGACTCTGAACGGCGTTTTGTAGAAACAAAAAAAGATCTTCATCCCAGCAGTGTCACTGAGGTGCAGAAATTAAACTACAGCAGCACTGTTGCATTTATCCCCCACCTTGATGTGTGTTCTGTAATGCTCCTGACCAATAGACTACAGAGAACCAACCTGGGGACTAACAAAAAAATAAATAAATTTAAAAAAAAAAGAAAAAAGAAAATAGATGGTCTACAGTCTGTAATTGTAAAACTACAAAATCCATCTATATGATGGCTTTTAATTCACCATGATTTTACTTTGGTTTTATTGGTTTCTAATGTTTTTTTTTATTCAATGTTTAATTGCTTAATGCTTACATTATGTTTTTGTTTGTATAAATTATGTTTTAAGTTCAACACTGTACAGCACCTGGTTGCAGCTATTGTTTTATTGCTTTATAAATAAAAGAGTTGAGTTGAGAATTGAGATACGCCAAGTACTGTACACGGTGCATTTTGACAGAACTTGCAGTCATGTCTATGTTCTGTGGCCTGGCGTTTCACACATGTAGGCAGTTTCAGAATCATATAGGTCCTTGATTCGTGCTTGAAACAACAAATTTATCAGAGTAACAAATCTGCAAACTGAAATTAAGCTTCTAATTGTACAGTGTGAACATTCTGAGGATAAGAATCTCAGAGTTTGAATTGACTATAAACCTTGAGTTCAAGCGCAGGGTGCTGATATGGTCATAAGCAATCAGGAGATGCATCTTGGTCAACTCTGATCTCAGGGTTCCTTACTCCACGCCGCGGTGCTTTGTGTAAAACTGGCTGAGGGAAAGCAGCTGGTTACAGATTCACAGAATTTGGTTTTCGATTCAAACTATTTAATCTTTTGGAAAGTGATAAACTCGAAGAACGAGGGGGTTAAACCAATGAGAGGCCGTAGTTCCCACAGGCTTTGAGAACATGGGGTTTAGAAGCGGCTTTGCTTACTGAAACTCATGAGTCACTGTTCTCATTCTACACAGGCCAAAGCAACGAACGGGAAAAGAAAGCAGGACAAGAGAGAGCTGAGAGAGCTAGACTTTTGAATGCTATGTGTGAAAGGGAGACGCACACGTTTCTCTCTCTTTTTTTGGTCATCCTGTCATTTCAGTAGTTGTCTAGTCAGAGTTTTGTCTCATAGCCAGTCATCTCTCTATGAGCGCCGCGGTCAGGAAAGAGTTAACTGTGCCCAAACTGCTGACAGTTGTGCACAAGGTTATGTGCCAGTGTGTAGCCACAAGCTTTCACTAAGACAAGTAATCCCACCATACGCACACACACACACACACACACACATAATGACACACATAATGACACACAAAGACACGACACACACGCAGAGACAAACACAAAGATAGACACAGACACACATATGGACACACACAAGCCAATGACACCTGTGCAGTAACTGATGGATGATGGACTGTTAATCTTGCTTGCTACCCAGGACTTCAGGTGTTCAGTACTTAACCCCATATCTCACCTCAGGTACTGACAGAACAAACTGTTCAGAGAACGTCAGTATCATTACCAAGCGCAAACCAGTCGACAAAAACCAATTCCATACTGAATGATTAACAATGAGAAAAAAAACGAGATCGTGAGGAACCGCTGCAGTTCTGAAGAGTGAAGATCCAACACCCCGGAGCTCTGCGTCATTAACGAAGCAGTTATTTAATCTATATTAGTATCTCATCTAATAAAGCAGTGTTGATGTAGAGCTGGGTCAGCAGGTGACTAAATAATCGATTTAAATAAACATGAAATAATGTATTGGGTATATAAATATTTGAGTGTGGACATACCAATTATGAATGAAATGAGAATTGTGTTATTTACCATCCACTTTTTTTTTTTTTTTTTTTTTGCTGTTAAACAAACATGCCTTCAGAGATTAAACACATTTAGGGAAAAGACTAAATTGTACATATTTGATTTACTGAAAGTTTACCATCAGTGGTACAAAGAGTGCAGGACAAAACAATAAGGTAAGTCCCTTAGGGCATTAACCCACGCCCTAACATACCCACAGACACGCAAACCTTTATCTCCCTCACACACACACACTCTAAAACACCTGATTGTGCAGGCACAGCCACAGTCTCAGGAAGTGGTGTGGGGGGTTGAGATAAAACATCACCTGTGTACTCTCAAACTCAAACACACACACAGAATATTAAACTCCAGCTACATGTACAGTAAAGTACAGGGGTTTCAGGCAGCATTAGTGGCTATTTCCCAACAAAGAACAATTGCAAGTGATAATCATGGGGCAATTTAGGATCTGCAGTTTATCTGTCTGCATGTGGGACAAAACCAGAGTAAACCCAGTGAGAGGACAAACATAAAAAAAAGGAAAAATGTTAACAAAACTCTGTAGTGCTATGTCTATATAGTCATCAACCTCACTAGAACAACTACAGTGGAATTGAAAACACAGAGCCTGGACATCCCCGGTGCTGTAAAAGCCTTAAATCCATTCTGCTGTAAACTGTTCTCATAAGGAATCAGATAATTACCCGGACAGGGTCCACCTGCATGCAATTAAAGTGTCACAATATAAATACACCTGGTCTGGGAAGGCCCCCGAGTTTATTAGAAAGCATACCTGGAAAACCAATAACATGAAGACAAAGAAGTTGTCAAAACAAGTCAGGGAGAAAGTTCCAGAAAAGAAAAAAAAAAAGGTCAAATAAGAAACCTCCTACTGAGCACCATCAAAGACAACAGTTCAAGGGCCTTATTTGAGAGAAACTACCCGCTGGGGAGGTTTGAAGGGAACTAGATCATTTCAAGAGGTTTTCTTTCTTTCCCTGTTTGCATTTGCACCACCAAAGAGAACCAACTCAGCCAATGAATCAGATCCACGTTGGTTGTTGTAATTTGTTTCTTGTAATCATCTTCTGGCTCCTTGATGTTCCTCCACGTTGATTCTTTGTCTGGTGGATGTTCAAAGTAAAGAGGAAAACCTGGCAGTGAATTTTACAGCTTGTGATCAATGTCCACTGTCATCACTCATTATTCTTGTGTTAGCAGTTCCCCACAACCGGAGCTTTGATGGATCCTTTAACATGTCGTGCTATGAACTATAATCATTCTTAGTTCTTTTTTGTTCTGAAGAGCACAAAGCAAAGTCCATAAAGGCATAACAGGGAACGTTTAGTGTGGAATAAAAAAAAAAAACTCCAATGGACCACAGGGAGTCATGATCTCAACCCCATCAACAAAAAAAACAGACTGGAGATGTGAGCCAGGTCCCTCACCCAACAGAAGTGTCTGACTTCACAAAATCTGCTTTAAAGAGGAAATTAACTCACACTGCGAGGCCATAAAAGCTCCTGTAGCTTATAAAATACAATGTCCAGTGCAGCTGGTCAGCTCTGTTCAGCAACATTATCTCCCCAAATGATGTTGTCAGCTGATCTGAATATAGTGAACCAGCACCACTTTAAACTTTATTGCCCCAACTCTATTTGTTTTTACTATAATATGTTTTGCACGGTGTTGTGTCTTTGTACGTGCATTTGCATACACAAAATAACAATAAAATAAAATACTTTATACATGAAAACTGACATTTAAAAAAAAAAGTTTTTATGCACAAATTATTGTATTTTGTCTGATTATATTATTAAAGCTGTAATAAATCAATATAATAAATGAACATGACAGCTGCAACTGCCTGACAGTCCTGACACTGTGAGCTTCAGTGTCACCCGAGGTCAACCATGCAAGCAGTCATTTTCATAGGAACAGCCCAGAGCTGCGATAACAAAAAAAAAAAAAAGAAAAAAAGACATTGTCCCCCTACACCCTCCTCCTCCTCCTCACACACACAGCCACGCCCAGCAGGATATGTAAATGTGCCCTTCCTAGGAAAACGGATATCACCCTAGCCACGGGCTGAATCACTCAAAACCAGTATCTCTTCACCTTTGGGGTCAGTTCCATCCAGAACAGTGTTGTGCAGTTTGAACAGACAAAAAAGAACAAAACAAGGGCTGAGTCAGCAGAGGGCGATATAGTGACAGGACTGAAGGGAAAAGAAAGTAATGTAAAAACAAAAAAAAGTACAGATGAGGGAAAGCACTTCATATTTCAAACAATAACAACCGGCACTGACTTCCCCCTCTCTCACAATGGTACAACCTATTTTCTCTAGCAGTTCATGTTTTTATGAGTGAATGTCCCACTCACTGCTCACAAGGTGATTCCCCAAAACCTCACCATTCAGAGATCTCACACTCGCCAGGCGCGACACACATTGACTTCATTCTGTCAAACGGTTCTGTGTAGGACCATGATGTTCCTCCACCTTAAACTTCATGAAGGAAGCTCACAGATCAAAACAGAGACAAACTGCTGCCAAAAACCTCTAAACAATACAGCGTCTCCTGTAATGATCACTATTAAAGAATTAAAACACCAAAAACTGGAAAACGGGTGGAGGGGTTAAAAATGAATGGAAACAACTGACCGATTATCAGACTGTCTGTGGGGGGGGTAGGTTAAGAGTGCCGCTGTGAGAACGTGGCAGTGCTATACGGACTGATGATGGAAATATTAAAGTCAAAGAAACAACAAAGTTCACAAAGAAAAGTCAGACACGAAAAGACATCCATTTTAGCAAAAACACAGCGCCGGCCAAAAAAGTCGGCATCTGGATGTAACCGGGTTCATCGATGTTATGAGGTCATAAGAACGAGGTCAGCTGACCTGAATATACCGAAGCACCAGGTTATTCCATCAAAAGGACGTTTTCCTCCAGCTCTAAACGAATATCTGCTCTGTGTTCTGCGAGGTTCCTGTGCATTACAGAACAGAGTGAAAGGCACTAAATAGGTTAGAACAGATGGACGTCGGTCGGGAATTGTATTTGTTAAGTAGAGCTGATCACACGGATGATAAATTGAGAAAGGATCTTTAAATGAGGTGGCCGGTGAGTGTATGTTCGGCTCTTAAATAATTAATGCTGCAGCATCAGTGTGTCAGCAGCAGGTTTCGGGTTTCTACTGATCAACCAGATGTGGTGTGAGATGATGGGAGCAAAGCAAACAAGGACTCAAATCTGTTCTCAGGCCTGTTTCACCAATCTTAGATTTTTTTTGTGAGATAATGGATCTTTTAAATATGTACAGAAATGAAAACCATGCGAGACTTTCAGAGGGAACCCTTACTGTCTGATAAAGCTGTTAATCTGAATTAGGTTTATGGATTTAACACTTTTAACATTGAGGTGGTAACATTAGTGGTTTAGCACGTTCTCCTCTCAGCACTAGGGATTCCCAGTTCGAATCCCCATCTGGGTGGAGTTTCCTCCCACAGTCCAAAAACATGGATCGAGTCAATTGAGTTCTCCAAATTGCCCCATATAGAGTGTGCCTGTGTGAGTGAGTGTGTGCCCAGCGATGGATTGGCGCCCCTGGTTCTCCCCTAGATGGGTATGGGGAACCCCCAGATGATGAAGATGATGAATGAATGAACATTGAGGGCTCACTACGCTGTTTGATTTTTTATTTTTTTTTTTTTTTTGGGGGGGGGGGGGGGGGGGGTGTCGGTGCGCAAAAGTCATCTAATTTTCTTAATTCTTCATGGGGTGTTTTGGGCGTGAGGTGCAATAAGCAGATCAGCGCATCACTCGCCCTTCCAGGTGGCACTCTGACAGCTTTTGACTTATAAAAGCTCTGAATAGCAATCCACTCAAACACCTGGACTCAATGCGCTTTCTTCTGTGAGGTTCTCCATTTTACTGTGAATGGAGAACCCACAGAACAGTGTATAGTTATGTATCTGCATATAACGTTCAGATCGTTTCAGCGTTTAGTGGCGTTGGACACGCGCCTCTGTTGATGATCCACCACCGAGATAGCGACCATCATCTGACTGTCGACGTCTGGAGAGGTTGTTTTCAGTCAGAAATGTATCTGAACACGCCTCATTCAGAGACGGCCACGCCCATCAGGGAGATGCATTTACCAGAAGCGTCGCTACTTAATTGACGCAGAAGGAAGGCGTGAAAATAGAGTGTTACCGGGGTGTTGGATAATATTGAGCATCAGGGTGTATGATGGGGCCCAAAGACGCATTTCTGGCAATTTTCCTGACAGTAACACCTACAAATGGTACAGCCATGAGACAAATTAGTATCTCAAAGTTCTCATGACATGTCTTTAGAATGTCAGTTCTTGCGTACAGCGATAATGAACAGAAAAAAAAATCTATTTGTAAACCTGCAACAATTTTCTTTGTCAATTTAAAAAGAAATGCAAGTGCACAAACTAAAGTCTGCAATTTGTTATACTGCATATTTAAAAAGAAGTTTTTTTTGTAAATAGAGTTTATAATTAAATCTATTTTAAAAGCTTAGTTTATCCACTTTTGGGGGAAAAAAACAAGACAGTAAAACAATAACTGGCAACTAAAGCTGCAGTGCAGAGGATTTACAAATAGCATCACATGAAAAAACTCAACTAAAGAACCTGGGAATTGTACTTTAGTACGGTACTTGAGTAAATGTACTTTGTTATTTTCCACCACTCAATTCAGAACTTATGATAAAAGTTATTAGGTGTGAAAACCGAGAGTGAATAATCCATTTATGACGTGTGGTTTAACAGCAGGTCACTCTTCTTTGCCTTTCTGATTCCCCGCCTGTCTCTCTATGACCAATTTATAAACTTTGCAGTGCTTCAAAGCACGACATATCTGCATTTTAGCAAAACCCACAAAGTGCAGAAAGACGAGTCGAGAGAGGCCAGCTGTCACACTCACTTTTTCCTGTGTAGGTGTAAATTTAAAAAAAAAAAAAAGACAAATAAAAGAGGGATGGAGGAGAAACCCCGAGTTGGTCCGATGGCACAAAGATATTATGAACCCAGATGTAACGGGGGAAAAATTTATATATAAGACGGTTTCCTGTTTTCACCCACGTTGTTCTTTGCACACAAAGAGTTAAACTGTTTTTTCTCTTGCAGAACTACAAGTGTGCAAACATCAGGTATTAATCCAAAATCAACTGCTTTCTGCTCAGGAGGGATCAGACAGGGTGCCGTGTGGACTCGGATTCGTTCCGACAACATTAGACTGAATGGGAATAAGAAGAAGCCAAGATTAAAAGAACATGCAAATCAGAACGTTCAACCGCATCATCCCCACTGGACCTGAGGTGACAGGAGCATTAAAGTCGCCGCATGCAACTTTACAAAGAGAATGAAAAACAGTGATGGTGCATTTCATCAAATGGTTTATTTTGAAAGGTTTCCGTTAATGTATCTCTGTTCTCTTTTCAGTTTCAGATCATCTTGTTCAGGTTTAAGCAGAAGGGAGGGGAGGGGGGGGGGTTCCTGCTTGAGTAGATCTGCAGTTTGCCCCCTACCTAAAGTAGCAGAAACCTACATACAGAATCCTTAATTTCTTTTAAACGACTGCAAACCTCAAAGTGACTCCTGACTGAACAACATGAACAAGGTGCTTCGATTGGTCTCATTTTGTCCTCCACCAAAATATGATTCTGTTTATGTCGTTGATGTTTAGACATCACCATCATGCAATGGCTGCCTCCCGGCAAGACCATGTTACAAGCCATGCTGTCATGGCGCAAAAACTCTTTTGGCCGACCATCCATCTCGATGAGGTCTGTGCATGGTAGCAGCTCTGTGGGTTTGCAGGTTGTGGATCTGTATGTTAATGCTGGATGCACACACACTGAAGCAGTGAGGGCAGGAGAAAGTGGCAAGTTTAAGATGAACCATTAATAATTAAGAGATATGGTGGTTAGCATTGGTTATTGGTTAGGGATTCAGGTGAATCGAGTGATTCAAGATGTCTGTTTGAGTGAGTATACAACCCTTGTAAAGGATTAAGCAGAAGATAACGAATGAATGAATTAAGAGACTAATAAAGAAACCACGCATCAGAGTAAATGGCATTTGCAGAGAGATAAAATCAGCAATAAGTTGGTGTGAACGTCTTAACTTCTTAATTGGTCCTTAGCCAGATCATGCAGCAGTGTGCATGCTGTGTGTGTGTGTGTGTGTGTGTGTGTGTGTGTGTGTGTGTGAGAACACATGCGGTCGGTCAATCACCACAATAAAAGCAAAGCAATCCGTGCCCAGTGTGACCCAGCATCCTTTGGGTGTGTTTACACCTCGCTGCTCCCGTCGTCATACAGTCACAACCAGGTGACAAACAGGGCTACCACACCCAAAAAACTTCACACACTGATCATAAATACACCCTGAACACACATCCGCCCCTCTGCCCACACACACACACACACACACCCACCCACACACTCACATACAGCAATCTCAGCAGATGAGGCAGAGAAATCTTTATTTCAGCACAAACGCCGGCCGGCCTCGATGCTACGCCCGCATCAGTCACATCTGATCGAAACAAATCCAAACGGATGATCTACACTCTCTACATCAGGGCTCTACAGGGAACGAGATTCAAATGCTGCCGCCCCATCAGCACTGATGGTCAACGGGTATTTAGGAGAAACCGGATCAGTTCGGTTCTAGTTTAAATTTGGAACTGCATACAGTCACTCCATTCTCTCATCTCCTTCTGTCTGATCTTCCAACAAAGAATTAAAACAAATGGAGTAACAGCCCACCTGCATTTCGGTTTTTTATTTAATGAAAAGAAATATATTTCAGTCAAAGGGGTTAAAAACTACAAAAATATTCAATAAAAAATGAAACTGCATTTAAACAAGAGCATTTTAACGAACAAAGATCTAAGTGTCTGATCCAGATGCAGCGATTAATCGATTTCATGATTAATCTCGATATAAAGCCTCAAAGTTTAGAACTCAGATACACAGTGGTTCTGTTTTTACGCTTAAGAAGATACGATACATTACAATAGATAAAAGGGAAGCTGTAAACAGAAGCTGAAAAAACATCTTTAAAAAGCATCTGAAACCTGGTGATACACCGGTAATGCCCCAGCCCGACACGCCTAGTTTACAGAGGAGGCTCATGCTAAACAGCTAAGATACACAACCCTGGCTTTATTGTTTTAAACCTTATAACTTTAGAATACTTTAACGGTTTAAAGGCAGTGAATTTGGAGGAAAGAATCCAATAAAAGCTTTACTTAAAAATCTGCTCGTGTGATTTTTATGCATCTGTAGTGTTGCAAGATTAATGAACAGTAACCTTGGAAGCTCTACAGAGTGTAACAAAGGTGCACTGCAAGTGGACAGAGTAAATAAAAGCTCCAGCAGCACGGCAGTGTCTGATCCACGCCACCACCATGTCACTGTCACTGCAGAGGTGAACATCATTCACCACCCAATAAGTATCTATTCTGTGATGGGCCAAAAGGGACGTTACAGAATATGAAACGAAACATGTGGCCTGTAAAAATGGACAATGAATGTAGAACCAATAAAGGAACCAGTCAGTGCACATTATAATAAACTAATAATTATAAATCACAATAAATTATGATAATCGTATGGTTTAAGGAATCCCAATAGCATATCATGGCTCGAATACTGTGTTGGTATCGTATCGTCCCGCTGTAGTCGTACCTACCCCTAAAAACCCCGCTTCACTCACTCGTCTGAAAATCCACTGGTTGCTTTAAAAAAAATCTAGTTGTGAAAATCGGAAGTAAAAATGTAAAACACAGGGCTGTTATCTGGTGAAGGCTTTCTTCTGTTTGGCTTTAACGATGTCATCGGGAGACGGCGTGTCGAAGCTGAAGGGTGGGATGTGATGGAGGGGTGAATCCTGCCAATTTTCTTGGATTTTCGCAGATTGGCTGGAGCACAGTGAAGCCCTCCGTTTATCCCCGCTGCCCTGCGCACCCCTCTTCCTCAAATGCACACATAACGTCAGGGCAAAGACCGAAGGCTTGGCGAACACTCCGGCTGTGTCCCGATTCAACAAACAGCCCTGCAATTCGGTCTGCGTCTGCCGCATAAGCGCACTTAGATCAACGTTCAGAGAGGACGGCGTCTGTGAGATTGGAGCCGGGGCTTCACGCCGGACCCATTTCTCCTCGTTTCGGGTCTTAACGGGCGACGGGGCGACTCGGTGCTGGGAAACGAGATCCGATAGGGATGGCTGCGCTGCAGCTGGAGCACGGACGACGGGGGTGGGATGAAGAAGCGACGGTACACCGGTAAACCCGAGGGGGACGTGAGGAGAACTCGACGTGTTCTGAGAGCAAAACACAGAACCGTAGAGTTCTGGACTGCTGTTCTGATGCTGCTGAATCAGATCAGCCAATGAGGGGCTGCCACTCTGATTCGCAGCATTACTGAGGCTTGCTAACGAAACAGGACGTGCTGCACTGACTCCCGTGTCCTGAAGAGACAGACTGCTTAAAGGGCACGACAACAAGCTCGGACCAAGACTCAGGCCAACAGCAGGGGACACGCCCAACGAGAGGCCTGATGAAGCAAGTGCCGATTGAGCCTTGCTCTCATGCTCCGCCATCAACTGCGCTAACGAGCTCTGACATTCGGAACCACCAGAACCGGAGTCCAGCATTAATCCCTCCTTCATCAAACCCCCCTGGAACGGAGCTGAGACTCTAGGTTTGGGCGGCTGGCGTTCGGATAAAAGATCACTGAGGTTGTACGACAGCGCTGGAGCGGGGCGTGGGGGTGTGTGTGCAGCAGACATGTGTGTTGTGGGTGTGAGTCCGTCAGTGCTGTTGGGTGTTGAGAGAGATAAAACTCCTTACCTTACAAAGGCCAAGTGTAATCAGAAAGACGAGTGGAAGGCCATTCGCAGAAACAAAAGAGAAACCACGACATGTAGAGAGAAGAAATGACAGAGGCAATACGTTACCCACTTATAGATTAAAAACAAATTCCAAATCAATTAAACACAGATTACTGCAAGGAACTATACACATCTGCGCGCACACACTGAGTATTCTTTTTAAAAATATTATTAAACTCGGTAGTTTGTGTCCCCAGACCCACAGGGCCCCTTTCCATTCATATTAATGCACCACGGAAGCCAACGCCATATCAACCCTTCTGAATACATTCAAAAGCTGAACCATTTTTTTCTGGGTTTTCAGGTTATTACTTATTTGCATTCCCTGAGGGCAGTGTGGACCTGGACAGGAATCAAGCCTCTTACTGTGAGCAAAAAACTCTAACCACATCAGCAAACATTCCAGGTGGGAGTTTTAGCTCCACATTCGAATCAATCTACACTCTCTGACTAAAACACATCACATGATCATTTATCCTTCTATGCAAGTCCTGGGGGTATGTAATTAAACACTGAATATAAGCAAATACATACATTATATATATAATATATATTTTTTACACAATAAGAACAGTTTTTTTTTTTTTACTCAGTGTCGAAAATGTGACGTTCATCTATAGCATTGCTGAAACTACAAAACTGAAGAAATCAGTTTTATATGCAATAACTGATAATGTGGTGGTTATGATGTCAGCCTCTGAGTCTTAATAAGTTCATACTGGAATTTCCTTTTGCTTAACTCAAGTTCTCTAAAGTTTTTACATCACAGGTTGATTATGCAGGGTGGACCGAGACAGTACACCCAAAAAAAAAAAAAAAAAAAAAAAAAAAAAAACACACTCTGCTTTCATTGGAAACTCCCTGACATTCATCAGGATCCACTGAGACCCGAGTGAGTGAGTCAGTGAGTGAGTGAGTGTACCTTTCTGGGGAGGAGGGTGAGTTTTGGGAGCGGAGGTCTGTGTGCTGCCGTCTCCGCTGCTGATATCTGCTGAAAGAATGAAGTCGAGAGCTTTGTGAGGATCGAAGTCATACTGGCGTGCAGCCTGGATCAGTCTGGAGTTTGGAACGGTGTCTCCGAGAACCGCTCTCATTTGATCCAGACAGCAGTGCAAGCGTCCTGCAGCCACACAGAGTACCATCAGAACCCACTTCAGAAACAGACACTGGTGTAACAAAGCTAAATCCAATTTTAATACACTTTTACACACACACACACACACAATAACCACACAAACAAGCATATATGCACAGAATATTCACACACCATTCTTGTCAATAGGTACACCAACAATCACACAATGATCACTGTTACAGCAGACAGTTCAAGCACATTACCTTGATCCTCTGCGCTCACTGTATCTGTGACGGAGGGCGAGTCGGCCATCTCCTCTTGATCCTCATGTTCTTCCTCCTCAAGTGGTTCTACTTCCCGCCTTTGCCGCGAGTCCTGGCGTGAATAAATGAACTGAGCGGCTGTAGAACAGAGCGCAGGGACGAGTGAGCTCAGAATAAACACGGACTATTTTTATCTGGTTCATTTCATTCATAATAATTCATGATTTTAAATTTAAAAACCGTATGTGAGGAAGTTCGACAAGGTTCCTGATTTACAGTTAAGTCCTGGGTAATTACAGGGATGGGCTTCGAGAACTACCCATAACCCCAATCAGCTTAGAAAATAAAACAATAAATGTCTACGTGCTGAGCAAACTGTGTTCACTAAAACTTTTCTCTTTACAGCATGTTAACCCCGAGTCCCTACTCAACCTTGTCAGGTGACTACGTCTCTGATAAACATAAAAATGTAAAGCTTTCACATGACAATATTCATCTTTACAGTACTGAGTAAAATCCCCAGTTCTGCTATGAAGTGGGTGCAGCAGCTGGTCAGAGCAGCCTGGGGATTTTCTCTAACTACAAATCATACTACCAACCTGTAGCAGGAGAGATGCAGTAGTCATCATCCACCGAATGCCCATAAATATCATCGTCTTCAAAATCTGTATTAAAACAGAGCAGAAAGAAAGGTTCCCATCATGTGACTCAATGCTTCATCAACAGCAAGCATAAAAACATATTTTCTTTTTTTAGATAATGTGACGCCTAAAAAAATGCATATCCCATTACTAAAAATATATTTTATTAAAATTCATAACCAAGAACATGTTGAATGCTGTTCTTTCTGATTTGAGCTTGTTTAAAAAGTCAAATACATTTCCTCACTAAACAACCAGAAGTAATATTTTAAAAAAGGATGATATTCTAACAGCTGGATTCTTCTAAAAACTTTAAAATGTGGTTTTGAAGGAACCTGTGATCAGTCATTGTGGTGAGAAGCACATTTGTGAGGTCAGACACTGATAAACGAGCATCTATTGTGCAGCCAACTGAAGCTTCGTGTCAAAACCCTTTCATTTGTTCACTCATTCACTGACCACTGAATAGATGCTTCCAAATGAAACACAAGAGCAATTATGGAGACATCAAGCACCCGCTCAGCTACAATGGAAATAAACATCTTAACAGACTTACACCTTCAATCATCATTCTTCATTCAGTAGTTTTTTTTAATGGCAGTGTACTAATTAATTTAATTTAATTTAATTAAACTTAATGTAACAAGTCACCCTTTCTTTTTTACTTTAATTGATTGTTGCTGCTTTCAAATCATATCTGACATTATGTGGAAAGAAAATAAAGTCAGAATAACTGGAATTCATCAAATTATTGGATTTATTCCTGGTGGGAAAAGGGAATAAAGGGAATAATGAAGAACAACAATCGGGAAAGATTCATCAGGCTCAAACTGTAAGGAGGGTTGAGGGTGCATTCAAGCCATCATTTGAGTAAATCAGCTCAAAATTACCGCAAGTGCCAAACGTCTACTCTCAGCGCTGGGGATCCAGGTTCGAATCCAAATCTGGGTTTCCTCTGGCTTCTCCAGTTTCTTCCCACGTTCCAAAAACATGGATTCAAGATAAATTGAATGCGCTAAATTGCCCCATATAGAGTGTTTCAAGTTTCAAGATTATTTGTGCTCCATGTTGGTACATGTGCACATGGAAATTCTTGAGGTGAGGCATCAGGATATAACTCTACATAGAACATAAAATGAAATACACAATATTTACATATGCATGCACCATAAAAAAAATAATAATAAAAAAAAAAAAAAAATATACATATATACATATATATATATATATATATATATATATATATATATATATATATATATATATATATATACACACAATTTAAAGTGACTGGTGTAAAGTGGGACGGCACGGTGGCTTAGTGGTTAGCTCGTTCGCCTCTCAGCGCTAGGGATTCCCGGTTCGAATCCCCATCTGGGTGGAGTTTCCACCTTCTCCCCGTGTCTGCGTGGGTTTCCTCCGGGTTCTCCGCTTTCCTCCCACAGTCCAAAAACATGGATCAAGTCAATTGAATTCTCCAAATTGCCCCATATAGTGTGTGTCTGTGTGAGTGAGTGTGTGCCCAGCGATGGATTGGCGCCCTGTCCTGGGTGTATCTGCCCAGCGCCCGAGATGTTCACCCCTGGATGGGCATGGGGAACCCCACCGCGACCCTAATAAAGGATAAAGCGGGAGATAATGAATGAATGAATGGTGTAAAGTGACAGTGAAAAAGTAGGAGTGTGGGAGTTTTTAACTGTTCTTTTTTTTTAGTAGTGTGTGTGTGTGTGTGTGCTCTCAGCGATAGATTGGCACCCTGTCCTGGGTCTATCTGCCCAGTGCCTGAAAGGTTCTCTCCTGGATGGGCATGGACCCCACGCCCCCCTTTAAGCGAAAGATAATGGATGGATGAATAATTAAAAAAAACACGTTTCATTAAGGCGGCACGGTGGCTTAGTGGTTTAGCACGTTCTCCTCTCAGCACTAGGGATTCCCGGTTTGAATCCCCATCTGGGAGGAGTTTCCATGTTCTCCCCGTGTCTGCGTGGGTTTCCTCCGGGTTCTCCGCTTTCCTCCCACAGTCCAAAAACATCAATTGAGTTCTCCAAATTGCCCCATATAGAGTGTGTCTGTGTGAGTGAGTGTGTGCCCAGCGATGGATTGGCGTCCTGTCCTGGGTCTATCTGCCCAGCGCCTGAGATGTTCTCCCCTGGATGGGCATGGGGAACGCCACCGCGACCCTAATAGAGGATAAAGCGGAAGATAATGAATGAATGAATGAATGGTGTAAAGTGACAGTGAAACAGCAGGAGAGTGGGAGTTTTTAACTGTTCATTTTGTTTAGTAGTGTGTGTGTGTGTGTGTGTGTGTGTGTGTGCTCAGCGATAGATTGGCGCCCTGTCCTGGGTCTATCTGCCCAGTGCCTGAAAGGTTCTCTCCTGGATGGGCATGGACCCCACCCCCCCTTTAAGCGAAAGTTAAGTTTCATTAAGGCGGCACGGTGGCTTAGTGGTTTAGCA
Source organism: Corydoras sp. C115 (assembly GCA_019802505.1). NCBI lineage: Eukaryota > Metazoa > Chordata > Actinopteri > Siluriformes > Callichthyidae > Corydoras > Corydoras sp. C115. The sequence continues at coordinate 284,687 of JAFMOC010000051.1, read as the reverse complement.
CGTTCTCCTCTCAGCACTAGGGATTCCCGGTTTGAATCCCCATCTGGGAGGAGTTTCCATGTTCTCCCCGTGTCTGCGTGGGTTTCCTCCGGGTTCTCCGCTTTCCTCCCACAGTCCAAAAACATTAATTGAGTTCTCCAAATTGCCCCATATAGAGTGTGTCTGTGTGAGTGAGTGTGTGCCCAGCGATGGATTGGCGTCCTGTCCTGGGTCTATCTGCCCAGCGCCCGAGACGTTCTCCCCTGGATGGGCATGGGGAACCCCACCGCGACCCTAATAGAGGATAAAGCGGGAGATAATGAATGAATGAATGAACGTTTCATTAAGACAGTATTAAATCATCAGTGGTGTTAATTAAATTAATCTGCACTAAACACCTGGTTTCTAAGGCTCAGTGTTTGTAAACGCGGCAGTTAATCTGAGGACCAATCAGAAGTCTGCGTTCATTTAAACTCGGTACTATTTATAAACAGTCCACCTGTCCGTTAGCATGTTGCTAACGCAGAACCCAGAGTTAAGCGAGAGAGAGAGAGGCATTTAAACCGGCTACCTTCGTCGTAATTATAACCGCGGACGTTCCTGTGGCGAGACATTATCTGCGCTCAGTCTGCGCCTCTTCACTGCGAATAATCCGCTAAAGTTCAGCGGCCTGACGGATGACGTGTTCGCTTCAGCGCAGCGCGGCCGCCATCACTGCAGCCGCTCGGCCACGGAGCATGCGCACTGCCAGCCACGCACGCTTCAAATCAAAAGTCTACGTTTCAAACTGTATGATTAATCTGATTTAATCGTAACAAACGATATCGTGTTTTAAAATAATATAGTTCACTTAGTGGTTTAGCACGTTCGCCTCTCAGCGATAGAGATTCCCGGTTCGGATCCCCATCTGGGTGGAGTTGCCATGTTCTCCCCGCGTCCGCGTAGGTTTCCTCCGGGTTCTCCGGTTTCCTCCCACAGTCCAAAAACGTGGATCAAGTCAATTGATTTCTCAAAAATTGCCCCATATAGAGTGTGTTTGAGTGTGTGAGTGTGTACCCAGCGATGGATTGGTGCCCTGTCCTGGGTCTATCTGCCCAGCGCCCGAGACGTTCTCCCCTGGATGGGCATGGGGAACCCCACCGCGACCCTAATAGAATCATTTTTTGAATCATTTTTTACATTTATATTTACATTTAGTCATTTAGCTGACGCTTTTATCCTAAATGACTTAGAAATGAAAAAAAAAACAAAGCAAGAAAAAACATCAACACTGTAGAACCATCAAACCTGAGATCCTTATCCGATCCCACTTTTTAATTTTTTCAATTAACTTATGCGGCATGGTTGGTTAGTGGTCAGCACGTTCGCCTCTCAGCGCTAGGGATTCCCGGTTCGGATCCCCATCTGGGTGGAGTTTACATGTTCTCCCCGCGTCCGCATGGGTCTCCTCCGGGTTCTCCGCTTTGCTCCCACAGTCCAAAAACATGGATCAAGTCAATTGAGTTCTCTAAATTGCCCCATATAGAGTGTGTTTGAGTGTGTGAGTGTGTGCCCAGCGATGGATTGACGCCCTGTCCTGGGTGTATCTGCCCAGCGCCCGAGACGTTCTCCCCTGGATGGGCATGGGGAACCCCACCGCGACCCTAATAGAGGATAAAGCGGGAGATAATGAATGAATGAATGAAATTAACTTATTTTTTTATCAAGTGTTTGTGGAAGAGATGTGTTTCGAGTGGTTTCTTTCATTCATCCATTATCTGCCGCTTTATCCTCTATTAGGGTCGCGGTGGGGTTCCCCATGTCCATCCAGGGGAGAACGTCTCGGGCGCTGGGCAGATAGACCCAGGACAGGGCGCCAATCCATCGCTGGGCACACAGACACACTCTATATGGGGCAATTTTTTGAGAATTCAATTGACTTAATCCATGTTTTTGGACTGTGGGAGGAAACCGGAGAACCCGGAGGAAACCCACGCAGACACGGGGAGAACATGGAAACTCCATCCAGATGGGGATTCTAACCAGGAATCCCTAGCGCTGAGAGGCGAACGTACTAACCACTAAGCCACCGTGCCGCCTCATTTATACATTATATTAATCAAAAAGTAAATAGTACATTCAATAATATACAACTTAAAAATATTATTAAAAACCAGAAACTAAAAACCAGAAGTCACCAGATTATTATGAATATTGAATATGAACCAACATGCCTCCCTCCACTTTATTATTTTAATGAAAAAACATGATGATAACATTTTGATTTGTCTTTAACAACAGTATAGCTTATTTAAATATGTGTTCTGGGGTGTTTGCTGAATGCTATGTATTTAAACAGGAGATTTTATCTACCCTACTGATTTCAGAACAGTTTTTGTCTATATACTGGTTGATTATAAACCCACAGCATGTTCTCTTAAGAGGTTTAACTAACAAGTTTGTATCCCTATATTTGCATGTCTTCAGTCCTGAGATATCAATAGCCAGGTTTCCTTGTTATTTTCCCATAGTTATTGATTACCCTACAGCTGGTGTATATTTCCCACTCTTGGAAATCACCTTATTCCCCCCTCTGCCCACCCTCCTCTTTCACCCGCATGTGTAGTGGTACACTGGAGGAAGGAGTTTACATTACTGCTGTGTTCACAGGTGATTTTATTTCAAAGTGATTAGAACTGTCACAGACAAATATAATTCAAATATTGAGACTGCATGAGAACAGTCTCAGTCTTGACTTCTGTTTACCCCCTAATCAGATTTTGGATTATAATCGAGGCAATAAGTACAATTAAATCATCTTACAGCATGATTTTAAAGTGAAGGAGTAAAACAGATCCTGGATAAAAACCCACACAGATATAATCAGAACATGCAAAGCCCACTCAAAAACACTGGACTTTGCTGCTGTAATGTGAAAGCGTTAAATCATTGGGCCACCAAGACACCAGTAAATATTTGAAAGCATTTACTTTAAAACGCGGTCACTAAAAAGTAATTTGAGTCTCCAAAACTGTCCTACTACAAGCAGTACAGTGTTAAAAGCTTATTGATAAATGTTGAGACCTTTTGTGGTAAACACTGTAGTTTTGCATGTTGATTTTATAACAAAAGTACGACCAGTCAGGGTTTCTTTAAAATCTGTACAGCGAGAGATCTGATCTGAAGCTTCAGACGCTCTGAAAGGCAACTGCACATTTTCCAGCATGTATGGATCTAAAAAAGTCAATGGCAGTAGTGAAATGAATCAGTGAGAGAGTGTGTGTGTGTGTGTGTGTGTGTGTGTGTGTGTCTATATGTGAACTTCAGTAGTAGTTTGTCATCTTTGCTAAAAGGTGTATGACATTTAACACTCTAAATTTAACTTGGAACAAAAACATCTGCAGTACAAACACAACACTGCAGCCTGAGGTTCTCACTTACTTTCTCATGCTGACCTACATACTTAGACAAGTATCGGCAAAAAAAAAAAGAGGATTGTTACCTCTCACATCTGAATCTTTACAAATGCACTTTGCAAAATGAAAAGGTAAAACCAGGTTTATGATTGGAAGGAACCATATATTTGTTCCTTCTAAATAACTGATGATGCTTAAACAACATGAACTGGATTTTCAGGCTAAAATAATTACTAGGTGAAGATCTATAAACATTCACAGGAGGGCTGCAGCTTATAAAAAAAAGAGAGACCACAAACTCATAAAAACAAACTCTTAGTGCATGCTTTTTTGGATGGACCCTAAAAAACAGACTGTGGCTTCAGATCCAAAGGCCAAAAACATTCACATCACATTTTTACATCATTCAGATCCTTAGAAATACTGATGGGACTGATGCTGCTGAGTGCGGGGTGAGTCACTCTGACCCAAGTTGATTAAAAAAGAATAATAAAATAAATACGGTAACATTAACGCGCACTATACACCTATTTATATATATATATATATATATATATATATATATACGATTTTTTTTACTCTATTTTGTATGATGTCACTGGTCATTTACGGATCATTTTAAACCTGTATTGTATAAACACTTCTAACACAGAGTATCTGACTAAATAAAGTCATAGAGATGAGCGAGTCAGGAGGAACACTGAACAAGAGTATAGAAGAAAGAGGTATAAAAAGGTGCTTGTAAAAGGGAACATCAAAGTGAAGCCCTGTATGTGTATTTTGGCTCATAGTGGTCTCCATGGCGACTCATATGTAATGTGAAAGGCCTTTCAGGGTGTCAGACTTTACTACATACAGCGGAAAGCGTACTACTAAATAGTGAAACCTCAATGTCACGCCATCAGAAGCTTACACTATAATTATCGTATAATACCTGAGAGCGATTATTGCTCACATAACGTCAGCATAACTACAACTATAATAACTGCAATATTCATTTTTTCAGACTAATTCATCTTAAAAAAATAAACAAGCCATTGCTACAGATCATATCATAATTAAAGCCCCAGGTCTTTTTTTTTATATTCTAACCACCAGGGCAGCAGTGGCTTCGTGGTTTAAGGTACAATGTGAACCAGAGAGTTGAGGGTTCAAGCAAACCATGAGCATGAAGCCGTTACCAAAGAAACAGAAGAAACATGTTTATAAAGTCCAGGTCGAGATTTGGTTCCTCTGAATGATATATGATTGTGATCTGATTATATGTAATGACATCAGAAGGCTGTTAATACTGAAGCATCCCTGTGTTAGCAGCATGTTACTGTTGTAGCTGCTGGGACTACATAATAAAGAAAACATTCCATTTGTCCATTAGTCCAACCCATCCCTCTTCCACACTTTCTTTCTTCATTTCCAATCCCGTATTCCCTCCTTCTATTTCTCCTCGGACCCTCCTTCTATTAATTCGAGCAACCTCCCTCCCTCCCTCCCTCACTCTCTCTCCATTCCTCCATCCCTATCACCTGCCATCCCTCCCAAACCTCCCCCTTTCATCCTTTCTCTCTCTCTCATCCAGTTCTTTCTCTCCATCCTCTGATTGAAAAGTAACAAACAAAATATAAAGTATCATCAAATGGACACATTTCAGATAGGGAACCTTAAGGTTCTACTTAAGTTAAAGTACTATATTAAATGCATTCAGTTACTTTCCACTGCTGTGTTTAAATAATCCTGTCTCCTCTGAACCAACATTCAGTTCTGAACCAAGGTTTCAGTTTCTAGATTACTTGTCTTGAAAAAAAAGATAAAATGTACTCGTACATATAAGTAACACAAAATGTGTTCAGTCTCAGTCTGGATGGCAACCTTTTAACAACATCTGTAGAGATGTTTAAATTAAAATACATATTTATTTACAGGGCGGTGCGGTGGCTTAGTGGTTTAGCACGTTCGCCTCTCAGCGCTGGGGATTCCCGGTTCGAATCCCCATCTGGGTGGAGTTTCCATGTTCTCCCCGTGTCTGCGTGGGTTTCCTCCGGGTTCTCCGGTTTCCTCCCACAGTCCAAAAACATGGATTAAGTCAATTGAATTCTCAAAAAATTGCCCCATATAGAGTGTGTCTGTGTGCCCAGCGATGGATTGGCGCCCTGTCCTGGGTGTATCTGCCCAGCGCCCGAGACGTTCTCCCCTGGATGGGCATGGGGAACCCCACCGCGACCCTAATAGAGGATAAAGTGGGAGATAATGAATGAATGAATTATTTACAGCTCAGTTCAGGGAAAGTTTTAGATTAGTAGGCTGTCTGTTTGAAGGTTTGAGATTGAAACTTGAGTTGCGAGTGTGGGCACCTAAGAAAGATCCTTAATTATCAATTCCCAGGCAATCAATGATTGATTTATTCATTATCAACCACTTAATCCTATATTGGGTGTGGGGGTGGGGGGGGGCATGTCAGGCACTGAGTAGATACACCCAGCACAGAGCAAAAATGTATCAGTGGGCACACACGCTCTAATACACTCACACATTGTATAATATATTGGAGCATTTTAGAACATCTAATTCACCAAATTCACTTAATGTTTTTGAACTTTTGGAGGAAACCCAAGCGGACACGGGGAGAACATGAAAACTCCACCCAGATCGGGATTCTAACCACCGGATAATTATTCATTCATTCATTATCTCCCGCTTTATCCTCTATTAGGGTCGCGGTGGGGTTCCCCATGCCCATCCAGGGGAGAACATCTTGGGCGCTGGGCAGATAGACCCAGGACAGGGCGCCAATCCATCGCTGGGCACACACTCACTCACACAGACACACTCTATATGGGGCAATTTTGAGAATTCAATTCACTTGATCCATGTTGTTGGACTGTGGGAGGAAACCGGAGAACCCGGGGGAAACCCACGCGGACATGGGGAGAACATGGAAACTCCACCCAGATGGGGATTCGAACCGGGAATCCCTAGCGCTGAGAGGCGAACGTGCTAACCACTAAGCCACCGTGCCACCCCGGATAATTGATGTCCTAAAATATTTTGCTAAGGTGACATGTACCATGTAAAGTTTCCTGTGCAAAAAGCATTTGAACCTTTAGCACCCTATTACCGGAGGAGAGTTCAGTTCTCCTGCACCACCCCGCGCCTGGCACTCCACGAACACAAAAGGCTGCATGTAATGATTGGGAAGCTTCATGAAGTGCCTGTGTGTTTGATGTTTTTTGCAGAATCCAGTGAAACAAAGAGGTCATATTGCAAGGTGTCGTGCTGTATGTGTGATGGAGGATGCACCTGGCAGCTGCAGTGTCTCTTGGACAGTGTGGAGCATTTTTCACAGTGGAAAAAACACCCCTATCTAAACCGTGGAAAGATTTAGGAAAAGCCCCCCCCCCCCCCAAACATGTACACAGTTTAAAAAAGCACTTAAGCTCTCTGTCTCTGCATTTCTAAATTTAAGAAAAGGGTCAAAAGGACAGAACTTTTAGAAGTTAGGTGGTGGAGTTGTGACTGATGCAACACCAAGCTGTTTCATCATTGACTTTTTCATTCATTATCTTCCGCTTTATCCTCTATTAGGGTCGCGGTGGGGTTCCCCATGCCGATCCAGGGGAGAACGTTTCGGGCGCTGGGCAGATACACCCAGGACAGGACGCCAATCTATTGCTGGGCAGGCACTCACTCACACAGACACACTCTAAATGGGGCAATTAGGAGAACTCAATTGACTTGATCCATGTTCTTGGACTGTGGGAGGAAACCGGAGAACCCGGAGGAAACCCACGCAGAGACAGGGAGAACGTGGAAACTCCACCCAGATGGGGATTCCAACCGGGAATCCCTAGCGCTGAGAGGCGAACGTGCTGACCACTAAGCCACCGTGCCGCCTGCTCATTGACTTTCATTTCATTCATTATCTTCCGCTTCATCCTCTATTAGGGTCGCGGTGGGGTTCCCCATGCCCATCCAGGGGAGAACGTTTCGGGCGTTGGGCAGATACACCCAGGACAGGACGCCAATCTATCGCTGGGCACACACTCACTCACACAGACACACTCTATATGGGGCAATTTGGAGAACACAATTGACTTGATCCATGTATTTGGACTGTGGGAGGAAACCGGAGAACCTGGAGGAAACCCACGCAGAGACAGGGAGAACGTGGAAACTCCACCCAGATGGGGATTCGAACCAGGAATCCCTAGTGCTGAGAGGAGAACGTGCTAACCACTAAGCCACCGTGCCGCCTGCTCATTGACTTGAATTATTAAATAGTAAGAAAGTGATTGGAGTTTCTTCCTTTTAATATCACAGATTTATAAAACTGGTCGTGAACTGATTAAAAACACCGAAATGAACGATCGCATCGGTGACACGACTTTCTGTGTCAAACCCACGTTTTTTATTCTACCACTAGGTGGCTTCAAACTTTGAGGCTTTAAACCTCAAAACACACCAAACACCTGCCACTATATTTTCATGTAGGGTGGGTTTGCAAGAATACAGTGTTTTCCTGAAGTTCCACTTTCTCTGAGACAGAACTCTGAGTAGAGAATGCTTCATGCACAGACACAAGCAGACAGTGATCCACGTGTGGAATTTAAAATCATACATGATTAAAACAGCGGCACGGTGGCTTAGTGGTCAGCACGTTCTCCTCTCAGCGCTAGGGATTCCCGGTTTGAATCCCCATCTGGGTGGAGTTTCCACGTTCTCCCCGTGTCCGCGTGGGTTTGCTCCGGGTTCTCCGGTTTCCTCCCACAGTCCAAAAACATGGATCAAGTCAATTGAGTTCTCCAAATTGCCCCATATAGAGTGTGTCTGTGTGAGTGAGTGTGTGCCCAGCGATAGATTGGCATCCTGTCATGGGTGTATCTGCCCCCCGCCCGAAACGTTCTCCCCTGGATGGGCATGGGGAACCCCACCGCGACCCTAATAGAGGATAAAGCGGATGATAATGAATGAATGAATGAATGAATGATTAAAACACAAAGCTCGCTTCAATCAGTGTTGAAATGCCAGATTAAATTTATTCCTCCGTATTTAACACACAATATTTAAAAAACACAAAACAAGACTTAAAAAATAACAAAAGTGGGATGAAAATGACTATTTGTTTCACGTAATTGTGATGTCATAACTCTAATCAGTACCTAACAATATAATAGATTAAATAGATATGTTTGATACTAAGAAACATGATGAGGAAATCTCCTTGCTCTTTATATCAAACATCAAAAATCACTTACTTTAATCTCACTTCATCTTAAATGATTAAATGTCAATTATTTTTGGTGATTTTTTTTTATATTTACATTTATTCACTGAATGTTCAGAAGCTCAGCTGTGCATTTCATTTCCTTTATATTCATTCATTATCTCCCGCTTTATCCTCTATTAGGGTCGCGGTGGGGTTCCCCATGCCCATCCAGGGGAGAACGTCTCGGGCGCTGGGCAGATAAACCCAGGACAGGGCGCCAATCCATCGCTGGGCACACACTCAATCACACAGACACACTCTATATGGGGCAATTTTTGAGAATTCAATTGACTTGATCCATGTTTTTGGACTGTGGGAGGAAACCGTAGAACCCGGAGGAAACCCACGCAGACACGGGGAGAACATGGAAACTCCACCCAGATGGGGATTCGAACCGGGAGTCCCTAGCTTTATATTTACAGTACAAAAACTTTTACAGTACCAATCTAAAGTTTGAGGGCTGCACGGTGGCTTAGCATGTTCGCCTCTCAGCTCTAGGGATTCCCGGTTCGAATCCCCATCTGGATGGAGTTTCCATGTTCTCCCCGTGTCTGCATGGGTTTCCTCCGAGTTCTCCGGTTTCCCGGCTTCTCCCACAGTCCAAAAACATGGATCAAGTCAATTGAGTTCTCCTAATTACCCCATATAGAGTGTGTGTGTGTGAGTGAGTGTGTGCCCAGCGATGGATTGGCGCCCTGTCCTGGGTCTATCTGCCCAGCGCCCGAGACGTTCTCCCCTGGATGGGCATGGGGAACCCCACCGCGACCCTAATAGAGGATAAAGCGGGAGATAATGAATGAATGAAGATCCGTCCTTCACTCAGAACAACAGAAAGAACACAGCATGGCTACTGAGACGACACACCTGTTAGAGATTCGGTTCAGCGGTTTGATTCAGTCTCGTTGCTACGGCAGTAAAAATCAAACACCTCGTCATTCATTTTAAATTTCTATTTAATATTGTGGAAACAGTTTGTGGAAGTCCCATTTCTGACCCAGCCATGGTGCACAAAGCAAGGGCTGTAAATCAATTAAGTTTAGTGCGGAAGAACTTAAGTTCTACTACGCAGAGCCCTGACCACATCCCCATCAAACATCTTTAGGATGAAATAGATTGGCGCCGGCGCTGACACTGACATGCAGTGAGGGGGTTTTAGTGCCGCAGTGCTGCTATAGTTTGATTTAAACGCCTCAGTGACACTGTACTGTAGTTTACAAAGAGATGGACTACAGTCTGGAACTGTAGAACTACAAAGTCCATCTTTATGGTAAGTGAAAATGAGAACATGGACAATAAGTTAAGAAAATGGGGGCATGTCCAAACTTTAGATTCATTCATTCATTATCTCCCGCTTTATCCTCTATTAGGGTCGCGGTGGGGTTCCCCATGCCCATCCAGGGGAGAACGTCTCGGGCACTGGGCAGATAGACCCAGGACAGGGGGGCTCACTCACTCACACACACACACTCTATATGGGGCAATTTAGAGAACTCAATTGACTTGATCCATGTTTTTGGACTGTGGGAGGAAACCGGAGAACCCGGAGGAAACCCACGCAGACACGGGGAGAACATGGAAACTCCACCCAGATGGGGATTCGAACCGGGAATCCCTAGTGCTGAGAGGAGAACGTGCTAAATCACTAAGCCACCGTGCCGCCGGACGGATCTTTGTTGTGATATTTTCTAAGTAAAGAAGATTTCAGTTCAGAATTGAAATTAAACTTACGATTTTCCTCGAGGACCTGAACCTTCTAACTTACGCGCTAATAAATGTTTTCTTACGTAACACAACCTGAACACACCCGTAGTTCTCAGTGACCTTTGACCCTCTGCATGACTTGGCTCAGCGCTTTTACTGTTAACTCATTAATTGACCTTATATTACAGAGTGGCTCTACTAGGTCTGCTTTTATTGCCCCTCACGAAACTGAAATGCATTCATTCATTCATTATCTCCCGCTTTATCCTCTATTAGGGTCGCGGTGGGGTTCCCCATGCCCATCCAGGGGAGAACGTCTCGGGCGCTGGGCAGATAGACCCAGGACAGGGCGCCAATCCATCGCTGGGCAACTGAAATGCATAGGTTTCCTATTTTTCAACTGTGAAACAATAATGTTTTGGATTATTTAAAATTGTTAGATCTTTATTAAAATTGTTAGATCATTTTGTTGATCTATTTGAGAAACAAGGTTTTACATGAATATTCAAAATTTTAGTACACGAGGAGAGTATCTGCTTTAGGAAATCGGGAGCTCAATGTTGGACACATAAGCAAGACTCTCTTCACTTCTCCTGACTTTGCACTTTGGCCTCAAACAGATCAAAGGAAGGAATTTAAGATGCACTCTACACCAGAATTCTTCTTCTTCTTTGTAGATAAAATATTCCATCCCATCTGTTTCTGTGATCCTTCTATGTATCTAAATTTCATTCAGTCGTTCCACTAAATTGTCTGGTGATTAAATATTAACACATGATAGTGAGTTATTTTCTGAGAGACTCTGGCAAAAATATTTATTATACCCTAATCTCAATTAAGATGTGTTTTCTTTGACACATTTTTTATTTTGAACAAAAAAATTTTTAATAGGTGAGGGGTAGTGAACAAAGTATCTTATGATAATCATCATTATAAAAGTCTTCATCTCTTAGTGATTAAACCCTTACAAATAAATTAATAAATGTACTCACCCATCTCGGCATCTGAGGTCATCGCTCTCCGCAGGGGTCATCTGGCAAATTGGGTATATGCAAATTCTTGTGGTCCTGTGTAAAGATTGAATCAGTTACTGTTGATACTGATAAACCAGCACATGAACACCACTAATAATTAACTTAAAAGTTAAAGAAAAGTTACAGTCCATGCTTCTGAACATCACATCTCATTATTGGGTCTGTATACATAAAAAAATTAATATTGGGCGCAGGGCAAATACACCTCAGCACACACTCACACACACACACACACACAATATATAGGGGCAATTCAGAGCAGCCAATTCACTTTTAATCCACATTTTTGGACTGTGGGAGGAAACTGGAGAACCCAGAGAAAAACAATATGGACACAGGTTCGAATCCTAGATCGACACCACCATTCTTTTATTGTAAAAAATAATAATACAATTAATTAAGACCTAAATTATTGCTGTTTCAATTTTTGTGAACCTCATCTTTAGGTTTTATGACTTAAATTTACAGCTAAATGGGATTTCAGATGCATTTTAAAGCTTCAGTCTGTAATACCACTAAAGTCCACACAAAGAGGTCCTGGACAATTACATGCTTCCGATTTCATCGCCACTAAAGGAAAGTCCCCTTCATCTTTAAACATAATAGTGCACTTACTGAGTACGAACTGCACACATCATAACTAACTGGAAACCTTAAGGATGAACTGGAATGACCAACCCAGCTTTACCTAAAATTACTTCTGTGTTCTATATCTGTACTAGTCTTGTTGTTTGCACTAAAAAAAAAGTCGCCACATCCTCCTCAACTAGTTGAGATGCATGGATGAGCATGAGCAACCCCATGCAGGGTTCCAACAATAACTTATCCTCCGCATGAGCATCGGGACACACAGACAATGAGGTCAACCATCTCAATTAATTCTAAGTGACTGCAGCATCATCACAGTAAAATACAAGCAGCAAACATTTGGGCATTCCTTAAATCCTAAAAACAGACAGAATCAAAGCTACAAAAAAAAAAAAAAAAAACACCGGTCACTATTGATAACAGCATTAGTATTATTCTGGTCTGCACTGTCAGGAGTTTGTTAATACTCTAAGAAAATGTGCTGAGATTTACTTTGTAGTCTTGAATGTGCTTTAATGTTAAATACTATATTGTCCTTATAACAATAATTTTAATCTTAATAACATATACACAATGTACATAGGATGGAGGTCAGCATGTGTAGGCTATGGGTGTGGTAGCTCAGTGGTCAGGGTGATGGGTTATCAATCAATCTAAAGGTTGACTGAATGTGAGCCCTCGAGCGAGGGCCTTTACTCTGATGGTTAACCTCATGCTTTGAACTCAAACTCAAGTTTGGATAACTGCAAGTCATTTTGGATAAAGGTGTCTGGAAATTGGTAAAAAAAAAAAATGCCCACAGACAGGCCGTAAAATCGTCAGTGTTGGGCAGGATACTTGTTAAATGTAGTGAGCTATGCTTTTAGTTACTCAACAATAAATGAAGCTTCATTACACAAAAGCAACTAAGCAAAGAAATACAGCACGCTAAGTTACACAAATGTGACGAAAGTACTTTAACCACTCAGAAGTTACTTCTCATCAGATCAGTGCAAAATGCCAGTCAGATACGCTGATTAAAACATTTATTAAAGAGCCAATGGTCTTACGCACAAAAATGATCTATATATACATTACATTACATTTGGTCATTTATTGGACACTTTTATCCAAAGCGACATACAAGGTGAGCACAGGGTTCATCACAACATCCCTGGAGCAATGAGGGTTAAGGGCCTTGCTCAAGGACCCACATTGGTAACTTCAGTGGAGCTGGGATTTGAACCCCCAACCTTCAGATTGACAGCCCAACACCCTGACCACTGAGCTACCACGCCCCTCAGTCTGAATATATAATTCAGTCTGAATAACTGGAGCTTATTGATAAAAAAAAAAAAAACACCTACATTCATGCTAATCTAATTTCACAATGATGAAAACTACATGTAAGTTTAAAAAAAAAAGACATTTTGATCAGAGGCGGTGGATAAACTGTTAACAGGTCCGTACCTCCACGGCGTGTCCCCTTGCAGGTCAGCATGTGTTATTTGTCAGTTATAAGTCAGTAGAGTGTTAAAACCCATTTCTCATAACTTAACTTAGTAGTGGAATCTTCTACCTGATCGTCTTGTCATCTGCAGGAGAGATCTGTAGGTCAGTAAACGTTCTCTGTGACGTTCCATTATATTGCTATGACAACCACCTTCCACTCTCAACGTTCTATGCTGGTGGTTCTACGGGAACGTTCCATTCTACTCTGTGGACAGTAGAGAATTTATGAAAACTAGAAAATAGAGTTTATTTGTATATATATATTTTTTTTTTTGACGTTTTATTTACTTTCTCTCTCCCACAACGTTATTCTTTTATTCTACAGCTACAAATACACGCAAATGAACTATTATGCAAATTGAGTGATGACGTCATTCAGCGACTTTTAGGACAGCCAATAGCTACTTTCATTACAGACAAGACAATCAGTAAAAGCAACGTTGCGTTTCTGAATCATCGTTTCTGAAGCAAACCTCTGCTTCTCTCTGACATGAGCTGAAAACTGCAGTCTTTGTGGACGCTACTTCACTGTTTGATATAAAAAATAAAAAAAAACTAGAAAGTTCTTTGACTAAGAAACTGTCTGGCTACAGAAAAGTAGTTAAATTGATGGTTTCCCCTCGTCACTGCAATAATATGTTTAGTAGAAAATAAATTCTTGCTTAAAGAGTGAAAATTCTACTGATTGCTTCGTAACCCTCAACACCTGCTGTCCTGGACCCCAGTCCTGGTGTTTACATGTAGTGGGTGAACACAAAGCCGAGCCACTCACCTTCATATGTAAATACAGAGGTGGGAGAGCAGCACAATGGCAGCTGGGTCTCTAATGTGTCAGAGATGAGGAGGAGGAGAAGTGGAGGGTAACTTTTAATTACCGATTGGTTAATATCTGTAATGTTATGCTATTATGTGGGTAATTGGTTAACATTACTCACGTAACAATCTGAACTGGATGTTGACAGTAAAACAGTGAATCCAAACAGATTTGCTCTTTTATGGCATTCTACTCTATTCTTTATGAACCTTGCACTGGGTCACAGTCATACAGGATTTGGGGGGTGGAATCCAAAATGCTTTCACAAAGGTGGAGCAATGCAACTGAGCTAAATACATATCTCATTTTATACACATAAAATAAAGTGTACACACACACACATTTGTATATATATATATATATATATATATATATATATATATATATATATTCATTCATTCATTGTGTCCCGCTTTATCCTCTAT